>JASGXE010005235.1:0-43576 GCA_030068105.1 Sinentomon sp. SZTP_YWyxl
GGTTCAATATGGGCACTCTCTCAATCTGGACTTCAGTCAGTCAGCTCTTTGTTTGTTTGCTAATCTGAAATATTCGCTTAATTGTTGCTTTCGTTCATTCTTGCTTGCTTGCTTGCGCTTGAGAGCTATACCGCAGTAGCTTGGCGCAACGTGGACGACGTTGGCGGCAGAGGCTCGCTTTGCGCTGCTCTTCAGCATTTTTCTCGCTGCACTGACGTCGCGTGGCGAGACAAAAAAAAAAAACTCTTTCGATCCGGCAAAAACTGCGTGCTGAAACGCTTGTGTGCTAGAACTCTCACCTAATCACTACTGACGATGACATTTGAACATTCATAACCAAACCAAACTTACGTATGACAGGCCGAATGTGGTAATTTCGTCCGATCGGCTTTTGAATCGATGCGGAACCAGGTGCTTATGCTTATCCAATAGATATTTTTAACAGTGTATGCAAATATCCCTCCTTTTGCTTGTGTGAAGGCAAAGGGAACAAATTCCACACAACAAAAACAGCCAAAAAAACGACAAAGTCATGTGCCATGAAAACACAGAGCGAGAAGTTTTCTTTTGACGATCCAGGCCGCTCACATTTGTGAAGGTTGTTTTCAGTAATAGTTGTAGTAGTTCCAGTTGTCGTACTAATGTAATGTTCATGTTTCCAATTGTATGTCAGAATTGTGATTCTCGCTTCATTGGGTTGGTTGCAGTTACTTCTTTATGTTTTTGTTTTCGTTTGAAATTTCCATTTTACCCACAAAAAAGCGAATGGAGCCGACAAGGAGCCAATTCACGACAGGTGCTCTGTTTAGTAAACTGTGAAGATGAAATTGTTTTAGGATTGGCAGAAACTTAGGTTTCTCAAGTTATACACCGGAATTCCGTATACACTTTTTAGTTGCTGGCTGCTAGCCGGCTAGTGAATACACAATGGCTAGCTACTAATTTTAGCACCCAGAGAATTTCACCAACAGTGACACTCTGTGGGACCAAGACCATTTCACAGCACGTTGCTTGCTGACTGTTGTTTGCTGTGCTGCTGGCAGTCCAGGATCAGGATCAGATCAGATGGGATCGAATAACTTGATGCTATTCTTTTTTCTATTGACCTGAGTCTCTGCGCTTCTACCCTGCCAGATGGGAGTCCATTGAGTCCAAGGCAGCAGATCCCATGTTTGACACGTTCAAGTAACAGATGCAGCCAAGTGCACCTGGCGAAACCTGTTTGACAGGTGCAAAATCCCCCTTCAACCATTCTGCATTTTTGCATTTTTACCATTTATCAAGACCAAACCTGGAGGGAGATTACAATAAAAAAGAAATGCTTTGGAATTATAATTTACCTATGCCCAATAAAAAAGCAGAAAAAAAAATCGGACATGGGAGAGACAAGCCAACAGTGTCTGTTTAATAAAGTTTTAAAAATTGAAACGAATCCTCAAATAAATTAGCTCTGGACAATTCGAAAATTTCCAGGTTTACCAGGAAGCTTTACAAATTCCAGGATTTTCAGGAGGTGGGGTGACCATATCTTAAAGCTCAGATCTTAAAAACAGGGGCGTGCGGTGAGATTTGCAAGAGGTCATGCGCAGGTACACAATTTTGCGGGAAGTATCTGGGTGCAGCCTCGCCGGGGGTCTGGGGGCGGACCCCCCACAAGCTGAAGAAACTTTGAAATTTCGTGTTCATTTTGGGTGCAAGAATTGGTGATCTGGAGGCCAAATTTATCGTGCGAGTCAAAAGCTCATGCCAGGAAGGAGCAAGTGATCCTCTGGGGAACATTTGTTGTCAGTGTGAACGGCTTGAGAAAACAACAAACTGTGATCAGCTTGGGTTTCCGTTTCCATGGTGGACATCCTGCACACCAATCAAACCCAAGTGATCACCTTGAAATGAACTTCTTGGATAAGAATTTTTCGCATTTTCAATGCACTCACGACTACTCTGCTTCAGGGCACGGAACTCAAAAGACAAAGCAATCAATTCAAGGCAAGATTCGGGCTCAAAAATTGGTTTGTCGCTTGTGTCCGTGATCCGCCACCCTCAAATATCGGGTATGCATGGGACGGTGGCAGGCGATGAATGGTTACTGCTTCATGTTGATATTTGGATGAGTGAGCTGAATCAGGGCAGAATACCTCCTCCGCCCGCACAGTTTTCCCCACCCAACTGCCACTCGCCCCTCAAAATCTCAGAGATGCTTTGTTGTGGTCCCGTCGATGTTCTCTGCTCGCTTTTGCTGCCGCTGATTTGCCTGCCCAGGATGTGATCTATGCGGATTCCTCTCCGCATATTCTCGTGCCTTTTTCAAGCTGCTTCAGCCATGCATCAGAACAGTATGTGGTTGCACACCCATGGAAAGAGACTGTTGACAAAACAGGAGCAATCCATGCGCTCCTGATTCCGCATACGAGGGCTGGTCAAGTTCTGCTTGCACTTGCCTAGTGAATGTTTTGTGATTTCATTGAAACTTGTTGCATTTTGATGCTTGTTGTGTTCTAGCCTTCCCCTTCAAAGCACTTCGCATTTCTAAAAGGGATGCTTTTTCTGTGATAATTTTTCTGCGGCAGTTCCACTGTCAGAAAAATGTCAATTCTGCAAAACAATGGGAAAGGAAAGCACCAGCCAAGAGACTGTTCAGGCTGCCAATGACTGCAATTTTTGTAATCTTGCAGCATCCTCCCAATTGTCTTCACTTGGGACCTTTGGAATAATACCCCTTTTCCTTCCCTGAAGTTGCAACTCCAGGGAAGGAAGTTTTCAAGTGATTCAGGAGCTGAAAAAAGCAATGCAAAATGGTTTTCTGGAGAGGAACAGAATGTATTGCATCAAGGACTCCTGTAGCTCTTCCACTGATGGCAGAAAGGTGTAACTTTGCAAGGAGAGTACAATGATAATGAGGAATCACAGTGCCAAAAATTAAGTGTGTAGCATTTCGTTTTCTTTGCAAGTGCAATTAGAACTTGACCTTCCCTCGTACACCAGAGCAACGCCGACACGGCAGGGATTCCCAAAATATGCAGCCGCATGCAGAGTTTGTCCGCAATGATTTTTCGCAGGAAAAGGATAACTGCAGCTGAAAAAAGGAACTGGAAATCAAAATTCGGTAGAATTTGACATTTTCCCCTTCTTCACGAAATTTTACAAGTCATGCACTGCATGGCTTGCATACTATGGACGGACCGCCACTGGCACTGACGGAACTTAAAACTGCATTTGTAAACAAAATTATCACTCTTGTTTTCTCAGCAAATCAGAAATTCTGTGCACATCCCGTATATTACGCTCCCACCACAGTAGTCACACTATGAGAGGGGGGGGGGGGGAATTGGTAAAACAGAAGTGGTTGTTGCCAGTATATAATTATACAAACTTTTATTTATCATAAAAATACGAGTAAATTGGACATTTCTGAAAAACAAAAGAAATGCCCAGGACTAAAAGACGATCTTCAATGCTGGAAAAACACTGATTTGTGCATGCCCTGCCCACAGCAGGAAAATAAATCTGTGTAAGATGCAAATAAATGCATCAATGAATGACTCCTTGCGTTTTGCTCCAACATACGAGGGCTGTTCAATATCAAGTGAGACTGATGCCACTGTGACTGTGACCCTCCCCTAGCACCTACGGGTCTTGTTTTGACCATATTTAAAAACTCGTTGTTGCGTAGTACTCTAGTCAAATTTCAAAGGAAATGCTCCAGCCTTGTGGATTTTGGATGCATTTGAAAATTACTTAGTAAATTAATTTGCCGGAAAATTGTTTATTTTGAAATGTCAGACAAATGGTAAGTGGTATGATTTTTCGTGTTCACCAGGACCAGGAAAAAATAATAGTATCTTATCCATTATGATGGAGGGGATTGTGCTCTTTCGCTATGAGCTACTTTGTGTGATTTTTCTTGTTCCAGAGAAAACAACGGCCGTTTATTCGGAGAAGTTGGCCGAAAAAGCTGCCAACATTGAGCAGAGAACATTGAAGTTATCACTGGAACAGTGATTGAGGATGTAGGGCGTTTTCTTGCTGTTAGCTATCTGTAGCAACATCAAAAAAGCATCAATGGTGAGAGATTTCATAGGATTTGGCACGATTTCTGGTAAAGAAACGGGTTCGTCATCAGAGGTTCCCAACGCAGGTTTTGCTGAACAACAAACATAATTATGCAATTGAGGGCGAGTACCTGGCCATGAGAACCACTGAATGTGAACTGCATCAAATGTTCAATCCTCACATTGTAGAGTAACCTGAAGTTTCGTAAACTCGTTTCTGAACTCGTTTTAACCTGAAGTTTCGTAAATCTCGTAAACCTGAAGTTTTTGCTTTTCCCTAAGTTGCAAAACATGTAAAAAGCATGCGCTTTCTCTCAGCTGAGGCAGAATCAAAGAAAGCGGCAGGTGTTCTGAAGGTCCCCTTTTAAAACATCCTGTAGCACATGTTTACGGACAAGCAGAATTGTAAAACCGGGTACATCAGTGCAGAAGGGGGTGATTTTGTTGAAAAATCACAAAGCCAA
Source organism: Sinentomon sp. SZTP_YWyxl (assembly GCA_030068105.1). Lineage (NCBI taxonomy): Eukaryota > Metazoa > Arthropoda > Protura > Sinentomata > Sinentomidae > Sinentomon > Sinentomon sp. SZTP_YWyxl. Next base: position 4,514 of record JASGXE010005235.1, read on the forward strand.
GGAAATGGGCAAAGAACACAGAAAAATGGTGACAACAGCCTCACTTGATTTTGAACAGCCTTCGTACTTTGCAACTCTTTGGTGGTTGGTTTCTTGCATTTGGTTTTGGATATCCACCATTTTAGCCAAATGGCTTTCTCACACAGTCATAGTAGCAGAGCAAACAAACAATTGCAAATAAATGGACATCTAAAATGCAAAAAAAAAAAACGTGGACTCATTTTGCAGCATAATAATTCCAGACAATTGACAATTGTTCGTAAGATCAATGCAGCATAAAATTTGGCTGAATGGCTTACGTACGTGGAGCAGCTATTCCTACTTTCAGGCTCATCAAAACCACTTGGGAAAGGGTCATGTGAGGGCTCAGTTCTCTCCTAAGCCTAATTTTTAGAGCCCCCTAAAATAAGAAACATTTTTAGAACTATACCTCACCCAATGAGTTTCTGGATCTCATATCAATTTTGGAGCTTCATCTGCCTGTGACTATGCATTATTGATATACCCTGTTGATTTGCACCAAACAACGTCTAAGTAAATTAAATTGTATTGTGTTGTAGCAGCCCATTTTCATTGCTGTGCAATAAGGATGGGCATTTCATGCATATTTTGGTAATCTCCTTTTGAAAAAAATTGATTAAATGGGACTAGCGAAGCACCAGATATTTCAAGGGCTGCATGGGTGTTGTGGAAAATTATTCAAATGGAAAGAAAATAGTAGCAACCACATTCCCATTCGGCTGTGTGCATACTGAAATTGATATTTGTCAATTTAGTGGACATATCTGTGTCGTGAAAATCTGATTTCTGTGCACAAACGCTAGTCATTCATTTTCGACTGCTGCGAAAAACACATGCACCTGTTGAATTGGCAACTGAGTTAAAGATGAATCACAATCAGTGTGAGAGAAGGGTCAGGTGCGATTTTTACCAGGTGCAAATTTAGCATGCGAGTTTCTGCCAGTGTTATGTTACCAGTGTTATGTTTTCTTACCGCATCTTGCAAAGCCAGAGAGAAGATATCCGTGGAAAAATGGGTTGTTTGTGATGGCATTTGTTTACAATGACTGCTTAAATGAAAACTTCTTCGGCAAGAACGATCGTGTGTGAAACAGCATGGAAGTAGTCATGTTCCGTCATTGGCCCTAATTGTTACTGATGTTATGTTCTCATCGCAGGTAAGCAAAAAAGGACTCACAATTTTATTATCCACCATTCAACATTGAGTTCTTGAGATGGAGGAGGCTGTGGCTGTTCGCAATTTGACTGAGAGAAGAGAAATTGACATTTCTGGAAACTCTGAAAGTGTGTGTTGACACTCTTGAGAGTAAAAAGCATGATGATGGCATATTGGAGAAGAAGAAGCTTCTAATTCCCGTGCAGATGCTCCAAGACACATGGAAGCCCAATTCGGAACTTATGGAAGGATTAAAAATGAATGGCGAGGAAAGAAAGACGAGTAAAGAATAGAATTTCATCATCCGAATTTCCTTTCAGAAATTCTTGGTCGGAATATTCATCCAGGACATCTGTGCTCTGAACATATAGACAACCCAGGGTGGCAATAATAGCTGGAAAGACAGCAGCATCCTCGACATCTTGGAGTCTTCAATGTCCCTCAAATCATCCACGTTGGTTTCACTCTGAAAACATAGTCGAATCTTACTGCCAAAGCATCTACTCTTGTCTTCTTGCAATGTCGTTTAGCCTGTCAGGTCTCCAACAACGCAATAGGGCATGGGCTGCTGCGTCACCCGTCCATTACGAGGGTCAAAAATTAATTATTGGAAACTGGTGCGAATGCTGTGAATTTTCCAACAAACATCAACCGCAACTTTTGCAACCCTACACTACAAGGAAAAAGGAATTGTCTGGAGTAAAAGCCCAAATTGCGAAATTTGCACGCAATTGGCAAACGGTGGTTGAACATTTACAGCTTGGTCAACCATCTTCAATAAACGATCAATTTTGAAAAACTTTGCACCACCGTGACTTGAACTGGGCTCGTTTGACTTAGCAGTCTAATGCCCGAACCACTAAACCACACGTTCCCCTGATTTATTGTAGCCAACAAAGGTGACTTGATTTCTTCTCACGTGACAGTTTGAGTGTTTCAATCAACAGTCGAATCGAGAAGTTTAACAATAACTTTTGTCCTGCTATCATCCGGTCTGCTTCCAACCTGCTAAGAAGCTACTAGCTTAGCAGCTGATAAATTTAGCAGGTTGATTCGAATAAGGTCCCATATTTGTAAGACCGGTACAGCCGGCATGATTCCCAAGTGAAGCTTGGATAGCTGAGAAGAGACCCAACCTTGAGAGAGCATATGCCAATCCTTGACCAGGCCATTGCAGAATCGGAAGACTCCCATTTCTCTCAATGCTCTGAATGTACCCCTCGCCCACAGGGAACACTAGCTGTTACAAGTAGCAGTCTCGAGTCACCATCTAAAACTCATGAGGGACTTCTTCCACCCCTTGAACATTATGACATAAGAAAGGGGGATTTTAATCATGGAAAGCTTTACTTAGGTACTGGTAAAACACTGGCTATCTTAAAAAGGGTCATAAAACTAAAACTGGTTAATGATGTGGATTTTAGTTCCGTTTTCTGTTCAGCATCAGCAAAATGCCAAGAAACATCACAAAACCAAGTACGTGGGTATGCACAAGCATACAATTGCATGAAGAAAACCGAGAAGTTAAAACTCAGGAATTGCAAGTTTTCTTAAATTACAACTAACTTTCAACTGACCAATTCCAAAGTTAAAACAAACGACAAATTTAGCGCAATGAACTTGAGCTGAGTTCAGGTATAAAAGTGACCTTAAAATTCATTTCTATGCCAACTTGCACCAGACCCAGGTGACTATGAAGGTCTTTCTATGAATTATTGGCAACTTGACAAGAGTTGAATGAAATCAATTATTTTGTTATTTTGTCATTATGTGGAGCAAGCACTTAGCAAGAACAGTGTTGAAAAATCAATTACCTACCAACGAACAACAGAGCAGCTGAGCAATGCCTGGCCTGGGCCTGCAGTCTACGCTGCTCACTTCACTTCTTTTCAATAAGGTGGGCAAAGTTGGAGAGAAGAACACTGCCACTCATCGAAATTCAAAGAGAAAACAGAAACTCGACCCGGTCCAGGACCGGTTGGATCCAGATCCGAAACCGGTTTGATTTTGGATTCGGATCCGCATAAGGAACCCAAACCGGTCTGGATCTGGTTGATTTTTGAATGTGCCATTTTTTCACCTTTGATTTTCTAAGCTTTCTTACCACATCCACATTCAAAATGGGTGCCTAAATGTGGCACTTGCTTTCCAGTCAGTGTTTATTTTTCTTTTCTCAGGAATTCATTTGACTAATCAAAAAGTGCTTTTAGTGAAAAAGGAAAAAAAATGAAAAGTTTAAGGGGGGGGGGAACCTAGTTTCGGCAAACTTTTTTCTTTTTTGACCGATTTTGTTAAAATTTTGCACACACTTTGGAACCAATCTAGACAACTTCTGTGCAAAATGTGAACACTGTAGCTTATCTGGTTTGGCCACAGCAGCCATTTTAGGGTAAAAAATAAGGCGATGTTCCGTCCCGTGCACAGTGATAACCCCACGTGTAAGAATGCCCAAATTCGAGTTATAGGGGTAAAAAACCAAGCTAAAACTTTTGACAATGCCCGATTTCTTGTTTTTGGCCCCAGAATTGTGTGGCAGGTGATTTTCTCTCACTCCGCTAGAAAAGCGGTAAATTTTTAGCATTTTTTTCCTTTCACTTGTTAATAACTCTTAATGGAGGCAAAAATTGTCAAATATGGCCTTGTCAATCTTTTTAGAATAGTTTTTAACATAAGTACACCAAATTTTAACATGATCACATAAAAAATGGCTGAGATACACGGGGCGGAACACAAAAAAATGCTTAAAAAACAAAAAGTTGAGAAAAACAGCGTCGAATATCGAGAACATTTTCGTTTTACTGCTGATTTTACCGCGAGCGGTAAAAACTTGCCTCCGGTCTTTCGTGTGCCATTTTTTTTCTATTGAAGATATTTGCATTTGGCTTTCACCATCAGAAACCAGAAATTTCAGCGCATCTCGTCCACACAATAAAAAAAATTGGACAATTTTTCATTTTTCACGAAAAAATCTAGGTCCCCCCCCTTAAATTTCCATTTTTGATTTTCTTGTGAAACTTGTTTTTTTAGGTAGTCGTTTTTGTGATTTTGTGATGGTGCAAAATGCACTGATCAGAAATCTTTTAGAAACCAGCATCACCTGAAAATGTCAAGACTTTCTAAAACGGAACAGGAAAGAAGATGAGACAAAATAAAAATGGCTCCAAGTGGGCCTCAATCTGACAGAACAGATGGACATAAATTTGCCATCTTGTATTATGCTTTTGAGAATATTTTACGTTTTCAAATGTGAATGAAATACACAATAATGACGATATCTCATTTTCTTCTTCGGGATTTTGTATCTCAATTTTGTTTATTCGCTTCCTCACATCTTTCATCGAAAGATTCTTTTCAAAATTTCATCTCTTGGTAAAATAAATATACACAATACCCAAAAATGGCTGTTAAATTGGCAAGTAACATCATCCTGTGCCACTTTGCCACCAGAAATTGACGATTTCTGCCTCCCGTACAATGCTCCACATTCGAGAGAATGCATGAGGCGACATGAAGCTGAGACCATGATTTCAATTTTAATGTTTGGTCTGAAAAAATGTTCTTTCAGTTTCTTAAGTGTGGTTTTTGTTCGGACTCGTCTTCCAATAAAACATTTTGGTTCTCTCACATTCAGAGCACTGAAGGGTACCAAATGATTTGCAAACAGCTGATCAGCAAAGCCATGCACTGCCTCGTAGCATTCCTCTGTATTTATTCTCGTATGTTTAAGACTCTACAAGAGCATGTGCGAAACCCCATCCTCATCTACTGTGGACCACATACGCTCCTCAGTTCTAGTCTCTCAATTGATTCACGAGAAGTGTTTTTGGGCCACGGCAGGAAAAACAATAAACAAACTCGAGATTTCGACTCGAAAAAACAGCAAATTTCAACTTTCTGCAGCTCAAAATTCCGACTTTCTGCAACAGAAAACTAAACGACTTTTAAATGCTGTACGGTTACGTACAAGGTTGACCTGGCATTTTCATGTCCAACACAGTACTTTTCCGGCGACAAATTGGCAGCCATTATTCAGAGCAAATTTGCAGGGCTTCCTGTCAATTTGGCGTTAGCCAAATCTTCACCTCAGTTGTCGGGCAGTTTGTGCAGACTCAGCAATACCATAAGACGGCACTTTCAATTAAAAGGCAAAAATATACGAATAAGATTTGTGGCGTGTGCCGCCGGAAAAGGTCTTCTACGTGGCATCTTTCCAGAGCAGCAACAGCCAGCAGGCGGTTTCATTTCACCCTCCCCTCTTCCTGTACATGCTGACGTGTATCACTTTGAGTTGTCAGAGAATTGGTTGCCGTCAGTTTTTGGGTAATTTTCCAGACACGGCTTTTGCATAAAAGGTTTCCCCCGAATTATGTGAGGGTTCACTTCACTTGTGCTCAACAATTCATTCGATAAGCTCCTCGCTCTGGCCAACAAATTCACTCTCGCTCGATTTAAGTGTTTGCTTGAATAATCTGTGAATCAGACCACATCAAGTCAGTGTCTCCAGTTTCCATCTGTTTCCAGTCACTTGTCGTCAATCATCTCTGTTAATCTGTTTCATCTTAGTTTGGCGGTTAGTTAGTTTAGTTCTTCTGATAAGTCTTAATGGCAGCAAGTCGTGTCAGTTCTGTAGAAAGAGTGTCGTCTGTCCTAAGAGATGCAATAAACACTTATTTACTTTAGTTTAAAAATGATAACCACTCGTGTCCGACTCTTCAATTATCTGTGCTAATTTATCAGTGTGACATTTTATCAGTTTCGACATAGCGAATCTCAATGGCAGTGAAACCAATGGTTGGTTGGTAAACGAACTCGTGGTATCGCTGGTATTTCCCTGTCCCTTCCAGAGTGCTGTTCAGTTACTTTATGTCCAGAGTGCTTTATTTCGTGTTTGTCGGTTCGGCCAAATGTGGGTGCATCAGCGAACAGAAACTCGAGATAAGTGGTAAAGATTCGTGCTGGCGAATCACATGGTAGTCAGTTGTCCGTGTTCGCTGATTGACCCAGATATTGGCCTGAACTTGCAATACACATGGGAACCAATTGCAGTGAGAAATGTCAGTTTGAGTTCTCCCCTATCTGGTGTTGGGTGCGATAGATCATTCTCCATTTCCTCATGTGAGTACGTGGCACACGTGATCAAATTCCCATACAAATCGGAGATCCTACTCCGGTACAATGCTATATTTTGAAATTCAAAATTTCGCCAATGAAACGTGATCTCATGAGGATCAAACATTTCAGGTAACCTGTCTTCTTAAATGATAGGGGCATTGTCTTCCTTCATCCTGGTTTTCCGAGATTGAGGGAGCATGATTTAGGAGGGGGGAGGGGGTCCAAGTCCGACTGCAAACTTTTTAGTTTCATTATCCGATATTGCTCAAATTTTAACCACAAGTGTTGGTCATCAACAGCAGGTTCTTTGTTAAATTTGAGTACTCTAGCTCCAGCAGTTGACCCACAGTGCCCATCGGAAGTTGTAATTAGTTCCTCCTGCATTTCCCCGTGCTCCGAGTAAACGCATCATGATTAGACTGTCAAAATTGGGATTCAGGGTAAAAAAACAGATTCTTCCTTGCTCGGGTCTTATCAATGCTTTTGCAGCACACCACTTGAAGAGCGGTAAATTTTTCACCTCTTCCTTCCCTTTGGTTCTTTGGAACAACTTGAGAATGGAAGGAAGAATGGAAAATCGGAGCCCATCAAAAGTTAAGTTTCCTTGTACTTTTCTGCATAAGGTTGCCAAATGTCAATGTTCTAGCTTGCAAATTGACAGAGATCTGAGATACACGGGTCGGATGGCAAGAAAATATGATCCGGAGATAAATGGACCTAAAGTTGTAATTTCTCTTTTTTAGCAACCGCAAATGTCAATTGATTTGCAGCTGCCACTTTCCTTCGTAAAGCATGTCCTGTTGGTTATGTTAATTCTCATTCAGTGTAATTAAATACAATATGAAACTGATTCAGGACACTTTTAGCTTTCTATAAAAAAAAAAATCCTAAAACGAGTAAAAATTGGAGAGTGATTGACAAAATATTTTATGCAATGTCGACTCCGTCAAAAGTTCTAATCGGTGGTCTAATATTTCTCCAGTTGTGGCTTCGCATGTTCCTGAAAAAAGTTTTGAACCAGAAGAGACAATTCAAAACAGTTTTCACCACTGTTTTCAGCAGATTCCACACGGATGGGCTGAAAATCTTTAATTGGCCAAAAAAAATCAGATTTCTCAAAAAAAAAAAAAAAAAAAAAAAAGAAGAAGACTTGGACCCCTCCCAACCCACATGTCCCACCATCAATATTGGTCCCATACGGGATCTGTACGGGTCCCATGAAAAGGTGCCACTCTGCCTCGCATGGTCAAAGACAACTTCTCCCACCAAGATCGTGCTGCTTCAACACAGTTCTCTTGCCATGTCGCACCACATTCTTCTGAAACACTGCATTGCAATGCAGGGTTGTAGGCACATTCCCCAAAAATTGGTACCAAATTTCTCACCTCTCAAATTTGGACAGCATCTGTCGTTGCCAACTTTACATGCATACCCATGGAGTACCAAGAAATCAAAATTTCGAGCTTACTCAACTTGAAATTTCAAGTTGCCGAGTTTATATTTGGAATTCTAGTCGTTATTTCGAGGTGCAACGTAAAAATCTTGCACTGCAAGTTCATATTTCAAGTTGTAAAGTCAAAACATCTGCTAAATTTTCGGAAATTTTGAGTTGCAAAGTCAAAATTCAGACTTGCAAAGTTGAAATTTCGAATTTCAGAGTCACAATTTCGAGTTGCAAAGTCGAAATTTTGGATCATAAGTCAAAATTTCTTTTTCATTTTGGTTGCACCAGAGAAAGTTTGAGTTGCAAAGTTAAATTTCAAATTTCGGAGTTGCCATTGCGATTGCAAAGTCAAAATTTCACATTGCAAAGTCGAAATTTCACATTGCAAAGTCGAAATTTGCAAGGATTGCAAAGTCAAAGTTGTCATTTCATGTTGCAGTGAAGTCAAACTTGTCTCTCACAAAGTCGCTGTTTCAAATTGCAAAGTGGTTCAGTTTGTGGAATAATTGCGCACATGGTCCTAATATGCTTCCCTGCGATGCCGTGGTGCTGCTCAGTTTTTACCCATTCTGCTCTGCTGAAAACGAAGCAATGATGGAAATGTTGTTGCAGGTTTCTAGCAACATGAAAGGAGCACAGATATGTGTCTCATCAGCAGCAAAATCCTGTTGGAGAGCGATGTTTCCAACAAGAAAACAAAAAGATGTTCGAAAAGGGTAAAAAAGCATGCTAATGCATTTCCTGCAGAGCAACGGGGGGAGTCCTGCCTTCCCACCCGGGCCAGTCCGGCCCTGGGATCTGGTTGCCTGGATCGGTTGCAGCGCTAACAAAAACCACTTTGTTGTAGATAAAGTTCTCAATGAGTGAACAAAGGCAATTCTTCATCTATTCAGTACAACTGGATTCCAGTTCTGTTCAGAGGCAAGAAAATGGGTGATGAAGAAATCCTCACCCCTATCTGCTAGACCAAAGATGTGGGAGCCACTTCCAAAGCACACTACATCCCATCGTTATAATAAAAATCAGTTAAAAGGACGTCAGTCCTTTTAAAGGATGGTCAGTCAATTATTGACTGACCATCAGTGGGAGGAAGGAAGCCTTGCCCTGCCCTGTCCCACCCTGCCCTTGCCCTGTCCAAATGCACAAACAGAGACAGCTGACAGAGACAAATGCAGAGCTGCTGAGGTGCATTCAGAAACAAAGTGGACGTCCAGTCAAGTCCCAAGGGCAAGAGCATGTATGTTAAAAAAGCATCAAATAGGAATTATTATTTCTCATTATGCAATTGCAACCGAGGTATTGAAAAAAAAAAAAAGAAAATTAATGCACATATTAACAAAAGCTGTACAAAAGCGCAGCACAGAACACAAAGTCAGAAAAATGTCACACAAAATAAATCAGAAATAATAATAGGCCTAGGTCTATAATACTGCAACATGTGTAGTTGGGCTGGTTATGATAACACGATCAGAGATAACAAGCAAACTTTTACAAAGAAGAGTATCAAAATTGTTGAACTCAGTTGGAAGGCTAGGTATGCTATTGATGTTGAAGCTCAGTTGTGATTTTTTGTATGATTAATCAAACTGGATTGAGAATGAAACCGTTTCTCACACAACTCACAAGAGTAAGGCTTCTCGCCTGTATGAACTCTTTCATGATTCCTTAAATGGATTTTCTGGTTAAAACCTCTGTTGCATACTGCACAACGGAAAGGCTTTTCACCAGTGTGAGTTCGAAGATGTTGCTTTAAAATTGCATTTTGAGCAAAACCACGGCCGCAAATCGAGCACTCAAAAGGCTTTTCACCAGTATGAACTCTGTAATGGTTGTCCAAATGTGATTTTTCACTAAACCTTCTTGAACACTGGGTGCAAGAGAATGGTTTCTCACCGGAATGAATTTTCAAATGTTTTGTAAGCTGAGTTTTGCTTTCAAACGTGAAGCCACATATTCCACAGTTATGTGTTTCTGCTGTTGACGGCACAGCTGGAGCAGAATTAGCTGGATAGGAAGACTTCTCTGGAGATGAGTGTGGTTGTGATTGGGAGTGCATAAAGTGATGCAACTTGAAATCTCCAAATAGGGGAACATTCGGCAAATAGGACGAGGCATCGGGTAAAGCTGAGGAATTTGTTGCTGAGTGTTGAGGCAGTTGCAGTTGGTGATCATTTGATAACGATATCTTGTCAGATCCTTTTAGATGATTTCGTCTCGATTCCAGGCACAATTTACGATGAGGTTCCAAGTATTCCATAGATGTAAAAGCAATGCCGCATATATCACAAGGAAAAACTTGTCCTAAAATGAAAATAATGATGATGAAAAAGATTAGAGAATGCTGGAACGCATATGAAAAACCATAAGTCAAAGTTACTACACTTCATAGCATTGTGCAAGTTGAAGTAAATTCTCAGAACAGCACAGTGGAAAAAAGAAACAGAGAACAATGAGCACACAGTGAAACGAGAATGGATGCAGAGGCACAAGAAACGAGACAAGTTGAGCAAGAAATATTGAAAGGACTGATTTTATTTTGGAATATCAAGGACCCTCTTCAAATCAAATCAACCTATCGAGATTGACAGTTTCTGTTCTGCTTTTAAAACCACCATCCGAACTTGTGTGATGCAGGCAGAAGCCCAAGATTTGAGAGAAAGAGGGTGGAAAGGATGAGAGAAATGAGAGGAGGGAGGAAGGGAGATAGGGGGATGGACAAAATCTGCAACGTTCTTTTCATTTTGGGTTTCTTTGATTTGCCATCTGTGATTGTGTTTTAAAATTTCTTGCTGTTTTAATTTTTGTTTTGCACCTCCAGAGAGATGAATTGATTTCATTTCGACAACTGAACACTTTTGGATTCGAGCAGCCCCCGCCATGGCCAAGGATCACTTGGGAACCTTTTCACAAAGCTGGTCTGCTGTCAAGTGACAACAGCGCAATCCTGTAAAAACATGAAAAATGAGGCAGGCAGGTTAACAGTGTAAGCAGGGAAGTTCAACACATTCCTGGGGATGGGTCCTGCCCTTTGAAAGAGAGTTCTCCTCTCTTGTGGCCAGGGATCTCTGGGTAACCTTGCAATCAAAAGCATGTGTGCTGTCTAGTGACAACCATGCAAGTAGGGAGCTCTAACATCATCGTGCACATTGTGATCATGGCAGACTGCCTCAAGTTGCCATTACCTTGGTCTCCCACACAGGAGGGGGTCCTTTGGCAGAAGGCCCAACTGTTGGTTTTGTTTTCACTCTTCCAAAACTGTTGGCCATTGGTTTTTTCATCCATTGCCTGTCAAACGACCCTTTTAAATTTATATTTTCAAAGGCCACAGAAATGGATTCCCCAGCCATATCCCACCCCAAAGGAACCCCACCTCGCCCATCCCTGGCCACTCTGTGAACACTGCCAGAAAACGGAAGCTGCTTTAGCTCAGGGTGTGTAGATTGCTCGTCAGAAAATTGACAATAATTCTCAGCATCAGAAAAACGAGAAGTCTCAAAATAAAAATAAAAACTTACACAGGAGATCTAACGACGTGTCACTACGCTATTGCCAGGCCAACTGAAATGCGACCACTGCTCGACGAGGGCACATCTAATTTTCGTATTGTTCGGTATTGATGGCTTTTGGTTGAAAAATGAATGCCAAGCTATATCCAACTCCATACTGTCTTTTTTGTTTATGGGTGTGTTGCACTGCAGGATGTGAATAGATTCCTTCAGTATAGCCTCTTCCTCCAATGTCTCTCAGGTTCCAAGATGCCCGCATCTTCCCAGTCCGACTTGTGACCTGTATTGCGAACATGATGGGTAAGTTCTGTTGGTGTGCCAGTGAAGTCTGTGGATGAAGGGCTTGCTCAATTTGCTGCTAAGCCTGGGGATGAAGGGAATCCCTTCATCCCCAGACTTAGCAACAAATTGAGCAAGATCCTGAGAAAGGCGAGCATTCACACTGTCTCGATTCCTGAACGCAAATTGTCTTGCATTTTAAGCCACCACAAAGCTTGGGATCGGCAGTCAGATACCAGCGGCATTTATCAAATTCCATGTTCCTGCTGCCAGCGGTACATTGGACAGATCATGAACAAATTAAGCCTCAGGGTTCAACAGCACAAACAATCCTGTAAACTGCACAGCACCATTGCACCAACAGAATTTGCTCATGAATGCACGGGCACCACGAACAGGAAACACGGTGAACAACAAAGAAACAAACTGGCCGCTAACCGTTCGTAAATAACTAGAAAATGGCAACGTTCATGTAAGATTCGCCATTCCCCACCACTCATTACTGGTCCACCAACCCATCTTTGACAAAATTGTGTCAAGGCTGTTCAATGGCGAAAGACAAGCTAGGAATTTCATACCGTTCCCCATCATGACAATTGAAACACTCTCACGAGGCAACGTGGTTAAAATTATAATTCAACTGCCCCCTCACCTTCGCCGCCATTACCTTCCATCAAAGACTGTCGTCCTCCCTAAGCCACCTCCTCGCTCCCGGTCCCAAACTCAAAAACTACTTCAACCTCCGCATGCATGACCCGAAAGACAGTGGGTCAGTCTACAATATTCCCTGTGAAGACTGCAACCAAACCTACTATGGTGAAACCAAGTTCCCCCTGCAGTATCGCATCTCTCAACACAGAGCCGACATCCAACACAGCCGACTCACTACTGTCCTCTCCCGCCACGCTATCACAACCAGCCACACCATAAATTTCAACGCAGCCCAAGTCACTGCCAGCCTAACTGTGACAAAACTCGAATGAGAAAAAATCAGGAGTCCTGCCACATCATCTCAGACCAACAAGCCATGAATGATGACCTGGGTACAATGGTTACCTGGCAACAGACTATCAGACTCACGGCCCCAACCCGCCCAGCCCAAAATCTCAACTTCCCGCCCCTCCCACTCCAGATCCCAAGAGAAGATTTTTCCCTGGACTCGCAACGAATTCTGCACTGATCCCACATAGCAACCACCTGCCCCCTCCCATCCCCGCCACCATTTCCGCACCAGAATACCAAACATAACCCCACACCCCACGCCTCCCTCCTTCAGAAAACACAAGCCCACATCAACAACCATTCCAGCGCATCTTCATCCAGCTTCATCCAGTCTCAGAGCAGCAGCGAAGGAGACCAGAGGTCTGTTTGAAATTTTGCTTGACAAAGCCCCACGTCAGCGGGGGCGATACGTCGCCATTTTCAAGTTATTTACGAATGGTTAGTGGCCAGTTTGTTTCTTTGTTGTTCACCAACTTTCCCATCATGTTCGCAACACAGGTCACAGCCAGACGGAGAAGATGCGAGCATCTTGTAACCTGAGAGACATTGCAGGAAGAGGCTATACTGAAGGAATCTACTAGGTACATTTCAAAAGTCTTTGACGTTTCCTTCTCAAACAAATTACAGAAGAGATAAATCTTTGAAATTTTGTCAGTTTGAAACCTGATGCTTTTGTAACATGTGTGCCAAATTTTGGTATGTTTTCTCTCTTTGTTACGATTTGACACCAATTTCCTTGGAGGTCCATAAAGCCACAGAATTGATGAATTTTTCTATTCTCCGGCAGAAATATCCATTTTTCACACAATGAAGAATGAAATTATGAAAACCCTGCAGAAATGTCCTCACAATTCTGGGATCTCTTCAGTAACTCTGTCCTATCTGACAAAAGTACCAGGACTTCAATTCCTGCTTTCAAAGGGTCAGGAAGGCTTCCGATAATGCTGAATGCCCAGTCTCATGAGCTGCAACAGTTTCCTGCATTGTTGCGGGTCATGACTGGACGTTCAGCATCATCGGAGGCCTTCCTGAGCCCTTGAAAGCAGGAATTGAACTCCCGGTACTTTTGTCAGATAGGACAGAGTTACTGAAGAGATCCCAGAATTGTGAGGACATTTCTGCAGGGTTTTCATGCTTCATTGTGTGAAAAATGGATATTTCTGCCAGAGAATAGAAAAATTCATCAATTTCACCTGTGGTTTTTTGAACCTCCAAGGAAATTGGTGTCAAATCGTAACAAAGAGAGAAAACATGCCAAAATTTGGCACACGTTACAAAAGCATCAGATTCCAAACTGACAAAATTTCAAAGATTTATCTCTTGTGTATTTTGTTTGAGAAGAAAATATCAAAGACTTTTGAAATGCACCTCGTGTTCACAACCTGCAGTGCAACAAACCCACACACAAGCAAAAAAGACAGTATGCAGTTTGATATCGCTTGGCATTCATTTTTCAACCAAAAGCTGTCAATGCCGAACAATATGAAAATTGGATGTGCCCTCATCGAGCAACAGTCGGCGGTTCAGTTGAGCTGACGATGGCGTGGTGACACATCGAAAGATCTCCTCTCCGAGTTTTTATTTTTATTTTGTGACTTCTCATTTATTACTCGTTGACGTGGTCGTATCGCCTGCTTCCTTCATCAATGCTGACTTCATTACATTTGAGATTGACTTAATTCAATTCATGCTACCTACGTTCTAACAGACATCATGCCATTGTCACAATGAGAAGAATGTAAATTCCATGATCCCCTTGATTGCATTCCTCGTTTTACTTTCTGACAATATGAATGGAAGACCACGACAGACAGATTCACATGTGCGCAAATGCGAGAGCAACTCACCAACCTTTGTTAAGATAAAGCTGGTCAGCGTAGGCAGGTGCAATGTGACCTATCAAATCCCTCATGTTCTCAGCATTCAGATGGTTTCCCATGAAACCAGACACCGAAAATGCCTGGGGTAACAGATGTTGTGCTTTAATTGGATCAAACTTCTCTCCAAATGCAGAATGAGAATTATTGTTATCATATTTTGTGATTGATGGGGTGGAATTCTTATTCATACTGTTGCTGATGATGATGCTGCTGCTGCTGCTGTTTTGGTGAGGTGAAGCAGAAGCAGAAATGGGAACGGCAGTGGCAGTGGCAGGCCGGTTGGCACCTTCATCTATAAAGCTGGAATTGCGTAAATCCAACACATTCACACTGTCTTTTGAGTTGAGTGCAGGTGGAGGTGCTGGAGCAGGTGCAGGTTTGTAAGTCCTGTTTTGGTCTTTATAACTGCTTATCACAACTTCTGCCTCAATTGCATTTGGATGTTGTGGCATGGAATCACAACTGGTTACATTGACCTTATCCATGTTATCAATTTTCAATAGGTTCATCAAATCATACAACTTCTGGCACTGTTCTGCACTACATGAGGTGCTTCCCAGATATAAAAATCTCACAAAAAGCTGAATAGTCTCTTGATCCAAGTCCGGAATGAACAATGAAACAGGACACTGGTCGTGTGACTTGATGTCTTTCAACGCAGACCTCAAGAAGCAGCTGAAAGAAAATTAATGCCACAAAAGTTTGTTATGTTGGACATACTCGTAAAACTGAAGTACCTAAATGTAGACTGAAAAATGAAGAAATTGCAGTTAACTTGCGAGCAGTTTCTGAAACAGGCCTGTCCTCAATATCAGACCAACCACCAACATTATTTGGAGCAAGAAAAAGGCCCATCAGCCTGGCAATCTTCCTGCGCTCAGCAAGACAACCCCGTCCAAGTTCAGATATCAAGGATGATACATTCATTGAGAATGAAAAGCACTGAGATGCAAATTGAGCTACTCTAAGGTGGATCCCCTCCAGTTTTACCACTTGCAACAATCGTTAAGGGTCCCAAACTGCAAAGGCATACTCCATAATCGAGCGAACCAGGGCAAGATCTATTCACTATATTATTCTGCTTGCCTTGCAAAAGGTACGCTTAACAAATAAAAAACCAATTTGCAGAGTTTGCCTAATGAAGAACACTCAGTGTGCTGTCTCCTACACAGATCATTCATAAAGGTAACTTAAAGATAAGTTGAACTGTGAGAATAGGCAATTCAATGTGGTTCAGTTAGCAAGAACCAACAATAGGAAATGCCCTTGTGGTACCGACATGGGTCAGTAAATGAGTTTTGCATGTTGGCCCAGAGCTTGGCTGTCGTTCACCTGATTTTAGTGATTTTTTGGTCATTTGTGATACCAATGTTCCAAATGCTCTGGGACACGCATTTAAAAATGTTCCGGTTTTACCTGTGCTGAAAAAGCATGGTTGTTCCGAAACAGGGTCGACAATTTGAATTGTTCATTTAGATGTCTCCTCCAGAGATGTTACCAAAATTCAGGCAATTTTAATAGTGGTTCACCACTGCATGCACCAACCTGTTGTTCATTTGAAAGTTTCTGAAGTGGCACAGGGTGCTTTAAAGACGACCATTGTTATGCAAAGAAAATACCAATCACTAACGGAACAAAATATCGATTGTGTAAGAAAGTGGTTCCACAGAGTGAGAGCGAACCTCTTGGCGATTTAGCCTCCAGTTAGCGCCTGTTCTGTGGCACAGTTTCAGCAATCTACCATGATCACAGTGTACTCAGGAAACTTTGGGTTGAATTTATGTCTCAAGCAAACTGTCCAAACACCATTGAGCATAAAGGTAAATAAACAAATTTATGCGTAACTAAACTGTGAAATTATTCCGCTGTGACTGTTGAAAATTATCAGCAGAGACCTCCAGAGATGTTACCAAAATTCAGGCAATTTTAATAGTGGTTCACCACTGCATGCACCAACCTGTTGTTCATTTGAAAGTTTCTGAAGTGGCACAGGGTGCTTTAAAGACGACCATTGTTATGCAAAGAAAATACCAATCACTAACGGAACAAAATATCGATTGTGTAAGAAAGTGGTTCCACAGAGTGAGAGCGAACCTCTTGGCGATTTAGCCTCCAGTTAGCGCCTGTTCTGTGGCACAGTTTCAGCAATCTACCATGATCACAGTGTACTCAGGAAACTTTGGGTTGAATTTATGTCTCAAGCAAACTGTCCAAACACCATTGAGCATAAAGGTAAATAAACAAGTTTATGCGTAACTAAACTGTGAAATTATTCCGCTGTGACTGTTGAAAATTATCAGCAGAGAATAAACAAATGTGATGAAACTTGATTTTGCTGTTGGGTCAACACCGGCAAGAAATTGACGTCGTTTGAATGAATGAATCTTGGCTGAACCAAACTGTTTTACTCATCAACAACCATCAATATCTTTCGACATGGATTCCTCTTCGGAATTCCTACTTTGCTACTTGGCCTACAGTTAGTTGGTCTCCTTCCAAAACATCTTAAAAATCACACAACTGGACCAAATTTGGATAAATATCAAGCGCATCTTCTCAAAATCACCCGAATGAACCTACATGACTCTCACATTTCGAGGGCTGTACAGTCGTGATGGTGATGTGAGCCATCATCACATAAAGCCAAGAAAAGAGGGATACCCTATTGAGAAGGAAGTTGGTCTTGACACTTGTCCACAAGGCACATCTGACCACGCACTGTGCCACTTTTGACCTTTTCCGAAAATTCAAAATAACAGGGCAGGACTTCAATTTCTTCGGGTCAAACACTTGTCAAAATCAGCCAATTCAGTCGACAAAAGTAACTCCTTTCGTGAGATCATAGTTTTCCAGATAGTAACACAAGATGGCTGAAAATTTGCAAGAATGTTGCGAAAGAATGCATTTCTTGATTTTTGGAAGAACAACGTTGTAAATCGTTCCTTTACAATTTTTGGGGCCAACTTGCAAAACTCATTTCCCGACCTTCGTAAAGGACAGCAACACAGATATGCATGCCCCAATTTGTGCTGTGCACCAGTTCACAATTCTGCAAAATAAATCATCAGGGATGGACTGAAGGGTGTGTATGCAGTCACATGACTTTCCTACTACAAACCCTAATCTAGATTTTCATTAGGTCATTAAAATAAAATAAAAAAAACAAAAAACATCTGTTTTTTTGCAAAGCTCAACCGTTTTAGAAAAAAATACTTGCATTATGTAAAAAGCTCACATATCAACAAACTGTAAACAGTGGGTTGGAAACTTGGAGATGTGTCTGAAACTAAAACATCACCCTTACCGGGAATTTCGACGATTTTATCTCCATGGTGTGAGTTGAGTCGACGTTTCGGCCGCATCGCGCGTCCGTTATTGGACTTACGGAAGCGCGATGCGCCCGAAACGTCGACTCAACTCACACCATGAGAGATAAAATCGTCGATATTCCCGGCAAGGGTGATATTTTAGCTCACATATTGTTTGCGAGGCAGAGACTGAAAATGACAGGCAGAAATCTGGCCAACCAAATTTCGATTTTGCTGTCAAAAATGGCTGCCAAACATATTGACCAGTCCTTCTCAAGCCAAAACAGTGCAAAATTGAGCCCAAATATGCTGACATTTGTTGAATATGCAAAATTTGTCAGATTTTTTGCAATGATGCAAAATTTGATTAAAAAAAAATATGTTGAAAGTTCAAAAGTTCTTTCCAAGAAAAATTTCAAAATTTCTCATAGCTCAGGAGAACTCTGTCCATACCCCCTGCCCACCGCCATGGACTCTGACCCTTGGAACTCCATTGGGGCTCTGCCACCGATCCCAATTTGAACGCCACCAAGTCTTACTTTTTGCAATTATTTATCAACTGTCCCACATCGCAGATTCGAAAGAATGGTTGTTTTCGAAATCTCTGTTTAATGAAAGAGCCAAATTTTGAAATTTTGAAACTGGACCACCTCATCTCTTTTTCATGGAGTACTGACGCCTTGGCAGTCATGGACACATTCATTCTGCATTTAGACAGATTCTTCACATGGTATAGTTCAGGGTTGCCACTCAAAATCCAAAGTACCTAGAATTCTCTGGATTCTCCAGGTCCCTACTAATCTGGGCTCTGGGGCAACGCCCCCGCGGGGATCCAAGAGGCAGTCCACCCCCCAGAAGCTGAGGAAATTTTGAAATTTGAGAGTTCGTTTTGGGGACAAATTTGGTGTTCAAGAGGCCACAAACTGCAACAAAAGTTCCTCCAATTCCCTGGATTTTCCAGGTTTTCCAGGTGGGTGGCAAACCTGGGCATGGTCCATAACTTTGTGCAATTTGGATCGAAAAAGTGCACTGTCCATACTTGCCTCTTCCTGTTTTCTTATGCTTTGCTTCCACCCTTGGAACGAATTGCTGCCTTTACCCAATCGACATTCAAAAAAAAAAAAAAAAAAAAAACTTAACGTACCTATCTGGTTATTGGTTTAGACATTTCTTTTTATACAATAGACAATAAACAATTTTTTGGAATAGACAATTCCAAAAAGCAGTAAAACTGCACTAAACTTCATGCTAAAAGTGCAAAATTCAACAATTGAAGCACGTGCACCACGATCGGGTTCTTTTAAATTTACCATTTTGAATTTGAGGCGCCTTGTTTGTTCGTAGAAGTTACAGGAACACAACAGTTTCATACCCTCACGGTGTACTCCCTTCAGTTGTAGATATCGAAAAGATCGATGAAAGAGATGAGATGAGCAATGGACGAATTGTTGAAATGAAGAATGTGGTTGAGTTAAAACTGGATGAAAAAAAAATTAAAAACAAAGGTGATACGGCACTGGACAGTGGTGAAGCAGGACAGTTTTGGCCTTTTTTCATCCAGTTTTAACTC
Organism: Sinentomon sp. SZTP_YWyxl; assembly: GCA_030068105.1. Taxonomy (NCBI): domain Eukaryota; kingdom Metazoa; phylum Arthropoda; class Protura; order Sinentomata; family Sinentomidae; genus Sinentomon; species Sinentomon sp. SZTP_YWyxl. Next base: position 23,792 of record JASGXE010005235.1, read on the forward strand.
CACCACATTCTTTTCATTTCAACAATTCGTCCATTGCTCATCTCATCTCTTCCATCGATCTACACCTGAAGAAGTACCCCATGAGGGTATGAAACTGTTGTGTTCCTGTAACTTCTACGAACAGACAAGGCACCTCTAATTCAAAATGATAAATTTAACAGTGCAAAATTCTGTGCAAAATTCTTTACACCTTCTATGGAAATCCATCTTCCAGATACCCTTGCCACTGTTCCATTCATTGAATTCCTGCTGGAGCTTCACCATCCTGACACATTGCAACACTTTCAATTGTACGAAGGCTGTCCAGAAAGTAGGTGCACTTTTGTCTGCTCCGCAACGCAACCTTGAAGGATTTTGACGTTCATAGTATGAAAAGAAAGCTCGATTCTTCACCTTTTCAGCAAGCTTTGAGCAGATTTTCTCTGGTCTCTCGAACTCTGATGATAGCATATGAAGCAGAGGTCACCTTTGTGCACTGGTCCAAATTAGGCACTTGTGCAGGCCATCAAAATAAAGTTCACCGTTTCAAACGTCCTCAAAACTTGGGTCACAGGCATGGGAAGTTCACAGGCACTTGAATACTGTTAAATAGGACAATTTTCTAGCAAATATTCGATTCACGACCAAATGGGGCGTTTTTATCGAAAGAGTGAAGACTGTGTTCGAGCAAGAGCAACCTCGATGCCAAATGCCAACCATCAGCAATGATCATGTTCAATTTTTGCAAGATTTCAAAGATCAGGATCACCAAATGACCATATGAATGATCTTATCGGATCTTCTGGGATATTTTGGCCAACAGACGGACACACCACACATATTCCTGGATACAATTTTACACTTCACTTTTGTGAAGCAAATTTTGCCGATGTGTTCTGATTTTCAAATTGCAGCCAAATTTGAGGATTTTGCTTGGGATGATGGATTCCGCCGAATCCAGGAAGTGGTGTCAATGTTTTTTGGCCAGAATGTGCTTCCACACCATCCCAGTGGTACTCACTTTGCTTCCAGTAACTTTTTTGATTTCCCCAACTGGAGGAATTTTTGACGGAAGGAAATAGAGAGGATGAAAATTTGCTAAAATAGCACTTTTCCAGTATACCAAATGGGGCACTGAAAAATGGATTGCTGACAATATACCACATCACATACAACGATAACAGAAGTGTTGCTGAATGCGCGAAGGGTGCATTAATAAGAGACTTGGGACATTTTGTCCAAAAATTCTTTTTAATTTTTTGTAGAAGAAAAAGTGCACCTAATTCTTGGACAGCCCTCGTATTTTAAAAGTGCCCCATTTTTATTTTTTGGCAGTGCCCTTATCTTATGTGGAATGTCCTTTTTGCAGGAGTGTGTTCTGGCCATTATTTTTCTGTACACTTTATAAACATTGAGCCATGATCATGTGCTCAGCTGATGGGCACAGGAAAACGCAAGTGAGTCCAGTCCCATCCTTTCTTCCTGTGCTACTTGAATACAATAAACACCTGCAGCCACTACAGCTCAACTTCTATCAACCAATTGAAGCACAAGCACAATAGAGATTGAATTAGCTGATGAGCGAGTGTGATTGCAATCTAACATGTATAACACACTCCCCATTCACCCATTTCCATCCCATGTTGCCCTTCCCTTCTATTTTCTACTTTCATGGTGCATCACATCACATCACATCACATCCTCCACCTTCCTTCCTTCCTTCCTGCCTGCCTGCAACCACATGATGTGTCAGACACACCACACACATGTCCAGACCAGATTGCCTTTTTCTTCTCAGAAAAAGGCAATTTCTGAGAAATCAAGGCAAAAAGATCTGCAGAGTATTATCGACTGATTTCGATGATATAATTTTGCAAAGATAAAAAACTACAAGTTGATACAAACCTGGCACTTGCAAATACAAGCTGATGACCCCAAACACAATTGTCAATTCCAGGTTGGCAACTGATGCTGAGGTCACAGTTAGTGTCCGAATTTACCAAGTTGAGAATATCATCACCAATTGGTAAGTGATTGGCATCCCTGTAGGTCACCAACATTCTTTCCACATTGTCGCTCAGAAAAACTTTCTTCGTCAAGTAAGTTCAATCCTGCAAAAATAACACGATTAATAAAAAATCGATATCACGGAATAATTCCCATGCGAAAATGCACGAAGCAATTATTGATAATGGAGTGAGTGAGTTTGTTCCTTTCTTCCTCAAAGCGTGGATATTTTACTCTCCCACCCAATTAATTGCAAACCAAACCAAAACCATTCATTTGAAGCAGCACACTGAAAAACAAAATGAAAGAGTGACAAATCCAACAAGACATCAAGTTATGTTTTACCCTTTTGAAATAATCAGCTAGCTCCAAGAGTCACTTCCTGCAAGAGAGCTGATCTGTTTGGGCAACACGACAGAGCGGCGATGCTAAAACAAAAATGTTTTATCGCACTTTAGATTTGTTTGCAGAACAGTAAAAGCGTCTCATTATTCAAGTGAGATGTAAAGCAGAACCCATTTAATGGCTACACGCTCGGTATTCATCATCATCGTATGATTGACTATGATCGTTGCATCTTGCACCTTGTGAAGGGTCAGGAAATCAAAACTCCAACCTTGGAGGACGAATAAGAACAAGGAAGAATTGCGGCAAAGGTTTCTTTAATTCAGCTCAGTAGCTCTCAGAAACCAACTGTTGAGAAACCAACTGTTGTCTGGGTGAGACTGAAATCACGACACAAAAGTAGGACCAAACAGGTGAAAAGAAAATGCAAATATTCTGATTAAACGGAACGGGGAATGCGAGTGTGAGACCATTATTGGTGCCGACATTTGAGAATATGAATCTGGACAATGTGTCAGCAAAAGTAGGCTACAGTGTAAACCACATATGCGATGCGTTACACACCTCTAACCAAGCCTTATCATCAGGTCCCACGACCACGACATGGATGAATAGAGATGGTTGACACGACAAAGAGTGCAAATGTAATGGCGTCAGGCATGCGGCATTCTAATGGGATCAAACATTCGGATTCTCAATCATCGTGTACCCCGGAGGATAACTGGAAAAACATCAAACTTTTATTAAAGTTTTTTTTTGTTTTTCATTTTCCACACAATGTTTTGCAATGCCAAGAACAGAGGATGCTGGTCAAAAAATTAAAATGCTCCCAATCAAGAAGCCAAAGTAAAATATCATCTGCACAGATTTAAGGATGCATTTTTAAACCCCCCTGTACTTGATCGCTAACTTCAAGATCGTCTGATGGATTGCAACGAAACAAGTGCCCAATCAGTTTCAGTAAGGCATGCAGATTTGGAGAAAAAAATACGTACAACTGAAACCAAGAAAGGTGTCAGAAAAGTGTTCGAAATCATTCCAAAAATGCAGCAGAACATGTTTGTAACACATGAAAAAACTGCAGTTCGCTTTGCTTTCACTGTTGGAAATCCCACCATGCCTGCTCTATTTTATTTAAGCAGTCGGCGTTGGCAGTGCAGGGTTACTCTGATGCGCCACTCCACTCTCTGATGATCCACGTCATTTGCATTATGTAAAGCAGGTCCATCCGTTTTTTTTTTTCTCAGCTTGATGAATCTTCGCAAGGGGAGAGCAGAGTGGACTGGTCAAATGACTCAATCAATGTCTCCACAACTTTGGCCTCACTCAGTAGTACAAGATGCACATGACTATGGGGTACAGAAAGAACGAGAAGGAATCTTGAAGGAGAACTGGCCAGATGCAAGGTGCTTCGAAAATACAGAAAAACAACCTCTGCAAATGACAACGAAGTGCATCATTTGTGCATGATATTTCGAGTCTTCTTTATTGGGAAGAAGCAAACAGTCGGACAGAATCCAGCCGTTTTTTTTACTCTCAGAGCTTGGGAAAAAGCCCCTCAGTGCTGAATGGCATGAAGATTTTGGAGAATATTGAGGCCTAGCTTTTGGCATAAATATTTTGGAAAATAGTGAGGGCTTGCTTTTGGCATGAAGATTTTGGAGAATATTGAGGGCTTGCTTTTGGCATACAGATTTTGGAGAATATTGAGGTACAGCTTTTGGCATGAAGATTTTGGAAAATATTGAGGCCTAGCTTTTGGCATAAAGATTTTGGAGAATATTGAGGGCTAGCTTCTTGGCATGAAGATTTTGGAAAGTATTGAGGCCTAGCTTTTGGCATAAAGATTTTGGAGAATATTGAGGGCTAGCTTCTGGCATGAAGATTTTGGAAAGTATTGAGGGCTAGCTTTTGGCCTGAAGATTTTGGAAAATAATAATTAGGGCTAGCTTTTGGCCTGAAGATTTTGGAGAATATTGTGGGCTAGCTTTTGGCATGAAGATCTTGGAGAATAATGAGGCCAAGCTTTTGGCATGAAGGTTTTGGAGAATAATGAGGGCTAGCTTTTGGCCTGAAGATTTTGGAGAATATTGTGGGCAAGCTTTTGGCATGAAGATCTTGGAGAATAATGAGGCCTGGCTTTTGGCATAAAGATTTTGGAAAATATTGAGGCCTAGCTTTTGGCATGAAGATTTTGGAAAATAATGAGGGCCAGCTTTTGGCATGAAGGTTTTGGAGAATAATGAGGCCCAGCTTTCGGCATGAAGAATTTGGAGAATATTGAGGCCTAGCTTTTGGCATAAAGATTTTGGAAAATAATGAGGGCTAGCTTTTGGCATGAAGGTTTTGGAGAATGATGAGGCCCATCTTTTGGCATGAAGAGTTTGGAAAATTTTGAGGGCAAGCTTTTGGCATGAAGATTTTGCAACTGTTGGTAAGGTATTTTAATACCACAGCTCAGAATTCTTATCACAAGTTTTGAGAAATTATTCTTCTCATTCAATATTTTATGAACAATTGCCAAACGTTGTCATGGATGTCGGAAACAAGCCCTGTCAAACAAGATAAGTACCAAAATGAAGCATAAATATGACAGGAGTTCGCATATTTATATTTTAATGAATGCACTTCATGCACTATCAATTTGAATAAAAAAGACTGAAAGAAAAGAGAGAAACCAGGAAGCTTACCTGGGCCTGAATAACATCATGAAGATGTACACAGTCGATCATCATCATCTGGCCAGAAACCATCATCACTGGTCAACACACTCTGGTGAGGCTGATTGTAGAAAGTGACAGCATGGAAGAGAAGTGATGACAGATCGCAACATCTCATCAAGATGTGAGAAACACAATATCTGACACTTGATTGTAGTAACTTGTGCTTCAAAATATCCTAGTCTTGGACTTTGAGCCCTAGGTGTTCTATTATTTTATTTCAAGTAAAAATCAGGAAGAATGCTGCACACGAACCTACAGTGATATTATACTCAATCATCCGAAGGAGACGAGGGACTTGGCCACTAAGCCCCCTTCCTGCAGCACAAACTGGGTACAAGGGTGGTCTCCCATCCAAGCATCATCCAGGCCCAACGTTGCTTAACTTCGGTGTTCTGATGGGAACCGGTGCAAGCCACGAGGTGAAGCATGAAGGTTTTGGAGAATGATGAGGCCCATCTTTTGGCATGAAGAGTTTGGAAAATTTTGAGGGCAAGCTTTTGGCATGAAGATTTTGCAACTGTTGGTAAGGTATTTTAAAACCACAGCTCAGAATTCTTATCACAAGTTTTCAGAAATTATTCTTCTCATTCAATATTTTATGAACAATTGCCAAACGTTGTCATGGATGGTGGAAACAAGCTCAGTCAAAAGAGATAGAGTACCAAAAAATGAAGCATAAATATGACAGGAGTTCGCATATTTATATTTTAATGAATGCACTTCATTCACTACCAAATTTTGGAATAAAAAAGATGAAAGAAAAGAGAGAAACAGGAAGCTTACCTGGGCCTGAATAACATCATGAAGATGTACACAGTCGATCATCATCATCTGGCCAGAAACCATCATCACTGGTCACACACACTCTGGGTGAGGCTGATTGTAGAAAGTGACAGCATGGAAGAGAAGGAGACAGATCGCAACATCTCATCAAGTTTGTAAGAAACACAATATCTGACACTTGATTGTAGTTGCTTGTGCTTCAAAATATCCTAGTTTTATTTAGAAAGCCCTATTTTATTATTTATATTTTTCAAGTAAAAATCAGAAGAATTAACAAAAATACAGTGATATTATACAATCAATCGAACTCAAAGTGAGACAGCACTCGTTGAGATAAAAACAAGCAAAAAAGAGTAAAGTCAGTCATCATCAGCAGGATAGCACTTTAGAACAGAAGAAAACTATTCTGATTCTTAAGAATGAACTGGAGTTATTCATTTCATTTCCCAGCCTACGTTCATGTCATTTTTGATCACCACAATTATTGATCACGACATGGACTGGACCACCAAGTGGTTGGTTCAGAACAAACAAGACAAGTGTCAAATCCCTCAGTGGATCTACTATTTTCCAACTGAACACTGAGGCTGTTTTTTGTGTGTTTGATGTGTGTTTGAACCACAACGATTGGTCACATCTCACAGCACCATGCTGGAGGTTGGGGAAAAAATCCAATCCGAAGAAAAAAAGATAAAATAAAGAAGAACTCTCTCTTTAGGCTGTACCAAAGAGCTGCAATCAGAAGAGGAGAAATTCTGAATTTGAAGGCATTTGAAGACAGGAGCCGCAGAAGGCTCCTGTCTTCAGACAGAAGAATGCAGTCAGTCAATATCTAATGATGGGATGACCTTGTTGATTCAAGAATGAGTAAAACACATTCACAAGAAGTGTGGCGTAGAGTGGGGTGAAGTGTGACAGACAGTGATTATCTCAAGTTAAACAACAGAAAGAACTCTCATAGCTTCCACCAACCAATATCCTTTTTTAGATCAACGACCAACTTGGCTCCAACTAAAGCTCTGGATAAGATCATGTGAATTCTGCTCATCTGGCCCCATTCCAAACCGAACACGCAGCCATCAAACTCACGACCGAATTCGAGAACGACAGATACGTCCCCTTTCTGCATATCGTTGTTCACCGAAACCACGACGACTCAGAAACCAGTGTGTACAACATACTGCAAGCCTGCCGCCTCTCCACTGCCCACAAAATGTCCGCTTGGACAATTCTTTCAGATAGAGCACACTACTCACTCTCCAAGATACCTAACAGATGAGCTGAAAACCATACAAGAATTGGCTACAGCCCATGGATACCAAAACAACCTCATCCGGATGTTAGAGAAATGCACTCACCCACCACCACAAGGCTGCGACAACCCCTGACCTGCTCAGCAACCACAAAACCATGCCTAAACTCGCCCCCTTTGACTAAAGAACGGCCTACCTACCCTTCATCACAGATCTAAGCTACAGAACACATTAAATACAAGTAAAAGACTAACGGCCTTTGTCCGTTCGTTTGGAGAAATTCGAAGATGCAACGGTTGCAGATTGAGGGGTTGGTGCTTGTTGTGCGGGTGGGGAGCAGCGGAGGTGGAGTTGGGGAGGGGCCAGAGGATGGGGAGTGGACAGGGGCCAGGGGGGCTTGGGTTTAGTGGTTGTTATGTTGGGCCCAGGAAGAATGCAGCCGGGTCGAGACTTAACTCTTCTTCGACAACTGTTGCTGAAGGGTGTTTTGGGAATTGGGATCAATTGGGAACTGGGACCAATACTCAAAACTCCCTTCAACAACAGTTGTCGAAGAAGAGTTCAGCCTCAACCTGGCTGCATTCTTTCTGGGCCCACCATGACAACCACCAAACCCAAACCCTCCCCGTCCCCGCCGTCCCCTCCCTATCCCCTGGCCCCTCCCCAACCCCACCTCCTCTGCTCCCCACCCGCACAACAAGCACCAACTGCTGAATCTGCAACCGCCCTTCACAGCCTCCATCTGTGCTCAACTCCAACTCAGACGTCAGTCAATCTTCGGTGCTCGCCTGACGAAGCTCCACGAACAGGGAGGGAAACATAGAGTCTTAGCATTTCTCCAAACGAATGGACAAAAGCCGTTAAGTCTTTTTCTTGTGTTTAATATGTGTCCTGATGTAATTCCTGTTCGTGGTGCACGTGCAGAAAAATCTAAGCTACAAGTTGCAAGCTATCCTCAAACAGGCAGGGACCTTATTCAAATCAACCTGCTAAATTTAGAAGCTGCCAAGCTAGCAGCTTCTTGGCAGGACGATTTTGGCAGGTTGCAAGCAGGCCGCTGGCAAGGTGATGGCAGGACAAAAGTTCTTGTTCAAATTCCCAATGCAACTGCAGGGAGAAACAAGCTGAAACAGGCATGTGAAGGCGATGAATCAAGTTATCTTTTATGACTTCTTTTTGCGAGTGGTTCTTGTAGATCAGTGGCAATGCGACTGCCTGGCAGTTCAAAGGACCCGAGCTCGAAACCCGGATGACGCAAAATTTTTCAAAGTTGTTTGTTAATTTAAATTGGTTGATTTGAATTGTTTCAGTTTGGAAATAGTGGATTTTGGCAGTGTGGTGGGCAGCTGAGGTGGGCATGATCATCTTGCATGCATGTTGTTGCTGTTGTCAAACAGGAACAACAAACTCTGTCGATGCGTTGCCGTGAACAGCATTTTCATCGTGAGATGGGGAACCTTTACCAAACCACCTTACCAATTTGTACCTACATTTTGTGCGTTTTTTGAAGCCGTGATAAATGCGCCTTCAGCGGGGGTTTTTCAACAAAAGGTTGGTAATTTTGCCGTTTACCATCACAAATAATTTATCTCAAGAGGACGGATACAAAACAAGAAGGCTGGAGAGACCGCGCCCCCTCCAGGTTAAATATATTTTTGTTAAATTTACAGAATAGGCAAACCGAAATTTTACGTGTTCTTGTCTTTGAAAGATGGTGTCCACTCTGCCTCGCGGAGCCGGAATTTTCGGCCCTTGGCTTCTTGTGGGCCGTTGTGTCGTGTTTTTGCTGTCTGCCTTCGCGGCTCTTACTGTGAAAAAATATGATCTATATTCTGAAAATGATGAGGGGTGTGGGAACTTCTTAAAATGGAAAAGGAGCAAGTGGGTGTCTGCCAAAAAGGAGCGCAAACGAGGCAACAACATTTTCTTTTATCTCAATCACAGTCAGTGCATCAAAATGCATCGAATGCTCAAATATTTTCAAAAGTGGGAGGGTGCTGTCTTGGCAGATGCTGGACGCCGACTCAAAATCTTCAATCTGCTGCAGGCTGCGATAAAGAAAACCAATAAAAAATTTCGCAGCGCAGTGTTGCGTTCGGTAGCTCAAGCGATGCGTTCGCGGCTGTTGTGCGGGTGCTCCGGGTTCGATTCCCGACAAGGGATTATTTTGCAGATTGCATGCTGCAACCGCACATGAACTTTCAGGATCTTGAGGGGCCGTCTTGACTTCTTCATTTTGAACACCCGAAAAATAAAACAAAAAAACTGTTTTTGCACACGGAACAGAACACCCCAACCGAACAGAACATCCCACCGCCGAACACCATTGGAATGAAAACCAAAAATCAAAAATATATTGCAGAGTAAATCATGCATGTTCAATGCAAAGAAAGCTCCTCCAACGGTAAAATTGAAAAAAAAAATCTTGCAAAAAAAGTAAAAAGAACTACGCGAAATTCTCTCAATTCGTGAACGAAAGGACTTAGAATGACTTTAGAGGCGGTCCGAGGCGCCTCTAACTTTTTTATATTGGTCAGATTGGAGGTGCTGCTAACTTCCTGCTAAACCTGGGAAGCTGCTAAACTCCTGCCATCGTCCTGCCAATTTAGCAGGTTGATTTGAAGAAAATGAATCTTAGCAGGTCGGTAGCAGGACTTTAGCACTAAGCTTTGCAGGTTGATTTGAATAAGGTCCCAGACATCCAGATGGTTGATTTGCCACAACGCAAAATAGCAACCATGTTCACCGACCACAAACCTGTAGTGCCCAGACCCCAAAGGTTAGGAGACTACCAGATACTGTGCTCCTGTGGACAGATCTACATTGGACAAATAAAAGAGCAGCCTTCCAAACCCACCTCTGAAAGATCACAAACGATCGATAGCCAAAAACCACCCGGAAGCATCTGCACTAGCACAGCACAGCCTGTATTCTGGCCACAAGCCACACTGGGAAGCAGCAGGGATAATAGCAGAGCTCAGGACCAGGACCAGGACCCACTAAATCAGGAACCAAACGGAATGCGATCACATTTCTAGACTAGGTAGCAGAGCAATCAACTCCTGCAAATGACCACAACTTCCCCACTTCTGGAGACCGAGAAACAAAACGGCCACATCACAAAGCAACACCGTCCATCCGATTGACCTCGCCTCCACCTGAACATGTCATCTACTCAAACCAATTACACCTGACGAACAGGATGTGACGCCTCAAAATGCATAGTGCATCCAACAATAACTGTGGAGAAAATGTCAATGAAAGGTTCATTAAATGTGATCAAATTCATACTAATGATCAATCACTAATGATCAATCAAGCTTATTTAGATGCTTTGATTGATCGATTGCTAATAAATTCTGGTCTCAGACGAGATAAGTGCTAAGGATGCACACGATTTGCCAAAAACAAATCCTATTCGTTTGTGAACTCCAGTTCCAACTCTTATCACAAAGAAGTCCATGGCATAAAATTTCAGGTTATGGACATAGGAGAGGGGGGGACAATTGAACTGATTCATGTTCCTGTCTTGTGGGTCTTTTTCAGGGATTAAATAATATTGGAGGGTGGTCTCGTGTCAAGGAATGCCTATTACCTCCCACTTACATAGGAAGACATGATCATGCTTTCAAATTACGCTGCAAACCAGTTTTTAAGGATGTTGGAAAGTTCTCGTTTGTTGCTAGGACTGTTAGCGATTGGAACTCTCTTGATGCCAGTGTTTTAGGGGATGGAAGTGATATTTCTGTAAAAACATTTCGTAAGAATGTATTAGGTAGTGCCCGCAACAGTGCATGTAAGTAACAGTCTGGTGTATTTGTCAATTTAAGTTGTGACTGGGCTGTAAAGCTGTCTACATGTTTTTTAATTTGCGTTGGACTGCGTCCATGTAAATTAAATTTAAAATAAATAAATAAATAAATTATTGTTGATTTTCAATTGTTTTTTTTTTGTTCTTCCATTTTATTCCATTGACTGTTCATTTCTTTTCTTTTTTGTGTTTGTTGAAAATGAAGGACATTTCGGTCTTTCATAAAGAAAAAAAATGTTTTTCTTCTTCTTTTTGGAAATGAAGACAATAATATAATTTCAATTATGTGAGTGGAAAAACTGGATATGTTTCAAAAGACTTTACGCAAGAAAATGTGAAATTGTGATGAATCATAACCAAACCAATTGAAAGGTGAACATAAAATGAATGTATGTATGCATGAATGAATGAATGTCTGTTTGTGCAATCAACATCCGCTGAAAAAAGAGGAAATGGGACGATTGGAGGATTGATTCTGGCGAATAGGAAACGGTATGCACGATATCCGCATTGTGCTCTGTGTGTGAAATAAAAGCTTAGGGTACAGCTGATAGGAAAAATGTGAATACGAGACATCATTCAGATTCATGCAAGCAACACAATTATGTGAAATGGTTAAGGTTTCCTTGGGCCATGGTTATGGCTTGTGCGTTGCACAGTTTCCGGATCCCAAGTGGTTGGTAGAGTGTGCTACCGCGGTTTCGGCACGAAAGTGTCGTGCCTTCTTCAGGCCCGGTTCAAAGAACAGTTGAAAGGCGTCTTTTTCACCGTAAGGTGTGCGCCACAGCAGGCAGCAATATACTGTACCAGGAGGTCGGTCAAGCCAACTGCACCTTAGTCAGCAGCACTCACTGCTGACTAAGGTGCAGTTGGCTTGACCGACCTCCTGGTACAGTATATTGCTGCCTGCTGTGGCGCACACCTTACGGTGAAAAAGACGCCTTTCAACTGTTCTTTGAACCGGGCCTGAAGAAGGCACGACACTTTCGTGCCGAAACCGCGGTAGCACACTCTACCAACCACTTGGGATCCGGAAACTGTGCAACGCACAAGCCATAACGCAATTATGTGTTGTGGTCACACTTGTAAAAAAAAATGATGATGAAAAAACATCACAACATCTGCAATTGGTACGAATAAACCAGATCAGTTCAGGATAAATAATAATTATTTAAAATTGAAGGAAGAAAGGGGCAACAAACAGCAGAATGCCAACTTATGAAAATGGAACGACCAATAAGAAAAATATCCTTTCAAAAATGTCAAATTTGTCACAGGTGGTTCATTGCGATTTTCCAAGGACGGGGGAGGGGAGGTGGCGTTCAAAAGAACTTCCAATTCTGTAAGCACTGTGAAACACTCCTCGTTTTTTTTTAAGAGTGCATTTTGCTGCACGCACGCATTCGCACAAGATCAAGATTTCCATTTCCTTGTGCTTGGAAAGTCAAAAACACTCTTTTGAATGGCTCACTCCCATTTGATAAGCTCTTAACCAATTTTACAAAGAATTCGAAGTGTTAACTAAAGCAATAGGTAGGCAGCATAGGTGGTCAATGAAATATGTTTATGGCCAAGAAATAAGTTAATGTTTAAGAAATATTCAATGACTAAAGGACTAGAAAGAAGCTCACAAACACAACAAATGATAAATTACCACAATGGAAATGAAAACAAAAAACCATAAAATATATGGTCCTACCCTACCTACGAGTACAGTACACTACCAGAAGTGATTTACTGTGCTCATGTATGTTTGCTGGATGTGATGACCAGGAAAGAAGTGATTTACTGTGCTCATGTATGTTTGCTGGATGTGATGACCAGGAAATAAGCATCACAGCAGCAACAGACTACTCCTTTTGTTTTATAAGACGGTCAGCAGGTGTTAGGTGAGGGGGGATTCGACATCCCCAGGAATCTCAAAAAAAAAGGAAGGAGAAAGTGAAAGACAATCCAATGAAAGATGCAGGCCAAGATCAAATGAAAACCAATGGAAATGCAATCCCAACAGCTCCTGTTATTCCAACCCCTCCCATCAAATGCCCCAACCCCTCACACCCAATGCATGTTGACCATCACAAGAGAGGAGTGAATTTCCATCGACAGCCATTTCTATCGACCTCATCCCTCATCTCAGCTCAGCTCAGCCACAGTTGATAACACATTTCTGAAGATCTGAAGACAAATATAAATGAGTGGCCAAATGGTGGGGAAGCTTACTGCAACACCCGAAATGTGTTGGTGCAACACCTGGAAAGTGTTGGTGATCCATCCACAATCATGAATCACCAAAAAATTCCCAAAAGAAGGGGCATAACAAGGAATAGCCAATAAGGCTTGTCTTGAAGAGTTCAGTCTTGCATTGTCAAACTAGACCAGGAATTCATATCTGTCCATACCGATCATATCACCATTTTTCAATAAGGAACAGAATACACCAATTTTGCAACATTTGCCTGGTCATCCTGCAATTACCTTAATTTGAAAAAGATAACTAACTTCAGCAAATGGGCAGAAAAACCAAGCACCATGGTCAAACGAGACATTGCAATATAAAAAAACGTAAAGATTTCAGGCACTAACAAAAATAAATTAACATTTCAAACCGATATTCATGGAAAACAACAATAACAAAAGTCAAGTGATGGAGTTCAAGAACACACAAGAGGGTGGAAACTTGGAGAGTTGCTAACCTCTTCCCCCCACAACAACATCTGATTCTGGCTCTCGTTCCGTGGTTATCATGGCAGTTGTGCTCTGAAACAGCAGATGCAGGCTGTTCTTGTACAAGAACTGAATGAGGATGATGATTATGTTCCCCAAACATGTAGCAGATTCAACTGCTACATGTTCAGGATGTAACCTCTTTCTTACTAACGATTAAGAAAGAGGAAATGTGTCGGAGCACCCCCTTCCTCCCTCCTTAAGAGAGCGATCCCTCTCAAGTACACAGGTTGTATGCTGAAAAATTGAAATGTGCGTTGCAATCTCCAAATTTCTGTGCCCCTGTCACAACTGAAAACTTCTCAAAAACAAAAAACCGAAAACAAAAAACAAAAGAATCTATTTTGTCCAACTACAAGGGTGAATCAACAAGACAACAAATGAGCACCGAGCATGTTATGTGCAGCTCACACAATCTTTTTTATGATCTTGACTACTCTACAGGCAAACAAAAACAATAGGTAACTCTGGAATTTCTCTTACTTTTATAGGCCAGCAGATGCTTGTGTGTTGACGGCGCAGGGTGCAGGTCAGAGTTCAACTCTTTTTCAATAGAACTCTTTCAATAGAATCCTCTCAATCTGTGGAAAGCATCAAACACACACCAAAAAAGTTTGTTCCTCCTACAGTTCAAAGTAGTGCTTCTTTCCTCAAATCAGTCTGCAGATACCATTTCCATGCTGTTTGAGATACCTGGTTGACAAGATAGTATCATGCCTGTTCTGGCTTGGCCCCGATTTCAATCAGAATCAGATGTGTCAGCCTCTGTTCTGTTCAATAACTCCAACTGCATCTTCTTTCCACCTCCACCAGATGCAGTGGCTGGCAGCCAACATTCTAACTGATCAAACCTCAACAGATGCATTGGCTTCACACCAACCAACCAACCAACCAACCAACCCGTCGTCTGCCAACCCAGGTCACTTTGACTTAGGATGTGGGCAAGGTGCCAAACGACATCGATTTCTTAAGTTTGTCTTTTTTTCTGTATTAAATTTCCTCTTAAAAACAGAAGTGGACAGGCACAATCCTATCAAAAATCAACCACCACCCAGTCCTTTTGTCAATTTCAAGCTTAAGCTCATTTATGTTTTATGCGACAAGAAAAAAAAATAAATAAAACCTCTCTTGATATTATTATTGTGGCTCCAATTTGATTTTTTTTCAAACTGGATATGCTGCCATTTTTAATTCTTCATTTGCTACAAATTATTTTTCCACCTTTGTGCAGCTGTATCTCAGGACGTTGAGCTCTAATGCCCAGTTGCACCAACGTGGATCAAGCACTGATCTAGGATCAAACTCTGATCCGAGATCAAGCATTGGGTTTTAACATTGCCTGATCCAGGATCAGAGCTTGATCCGAGATCAAAGCTTGATCCACGTTGGTGCAACCGGACATAAGCAATATCAAATATGGCATACCTATATAACATATGAAATAAGTGTCAGAAGTGGAGTGATGGAGCCAGATTTTTGAATTACAATCACTTCTGACTCTCTATAGGGGTTTTGAACTACTAGAAAGGGAAAAGTCTAGAACGCACATCCAAAACACTAACTTTCCATGCACAGAGAGTGATGGGAATGCAAATCTCTCTTCATCACTCCGTTTTTCACATTTTTTAACATACTCGTATGTATGTCAAATTTGAGCATCAAATGTCGAGTTGCTTGAGCTGGGCACCAGCCAAAAGTTGAACCGCTAACTGGATACAAAATCAGCTGTAACTTGAGAACCAGTTGAGCTACAGAGGTGATGCACAGAATGATATCTAATGTATCCCAAAGTGTGGTTAAAATTTGAGCCAAATCTGTCAACAATTACGGAATGTTTCCGATTTGACTTGACTGCCGCCTTAATTTTTTTAAATAAAAAAAAAGTTCGAGTGTCTCCCTCTCTGACAACGGTGTTGTCAGAGAGGGAGACACTCGAACTCAGTTTAAAGGTGCTGATGAAGGAGAGTGGATTTCTTTTTCTTATTCTTTCTTTTTTTTTTCCAGTTCAAAAGCAGAAGCTCCAAGAAGGTTGATGGATGCTTTCATAGGATAGGAAACGAAACAGAGAAGAAGAAATTAAATTAATGGGGTCTCCTGACCTGACTTCCTTATTCCAATTGAAATGCTGATGTTTGTTAAGAGCCAAAATAGACCAAACAAAACGGTAATTGAAAGGAGTCACCATTCTGTTTGCCTGAATTGCATTGCTGAAGATTGCATTTCATTTAATTCAGAAAATGTTTCGCTCCCATGTCATTACACCACAAGCACAATCATAGCAGCACATAAAAAGCAACCACTCACTCTCCTGGCGCTCACGTCCATTAACAATTGCAATTCATCAATTGGAACATGCATCGTGGCACACGTAGTCCTACCAAGGCAACAAGAGATTTCAATTCGCTCTCTCCAATTCTCCAAGCTAAAGCCGTACTTTGCTGATCTTACTCTTATGTAAGTGTTGTCACAATTTTAATCAACTCCAGATGCTGAGACTAGACATTTATTATGACTTCAATGACTTCTAAAAAAAAAAAAAGTTGGCACAGCAAGTCGGGTTGATTTCATATTGAAACGACAGTGATGTTCAATTCCATCGTAAAAGAGAGAGAGAGAGAGAAGACCAAAGGCCGAAATGGGATGGAAAACGGAAGGGATGGCATTTTTTGTCTTTAAAGAAAAAAAAAATCCACAAAAGAAATTCACATCACATCTTAAACCCACTTGATGCCACTGCTGAACGAATTTGGGGAGGGATGTTTCGGGGGTATCTCCATGTACTTTCATGCCTCAAATTCATTCAGAGATTTCAAAGTGTCAACTTCACCTTGAATACTCACAGAACATGTTTTCATCTTATCCTAATTTATTAGTGCTACCCACAAACGTGCCTGCCTGCCAATTACCTAGGAACCGGCAAATCAAAATTGGCAGGCTGCAAATGGTCAGATGACCTGAAAGCCGAGAGGACAGCCTGGACACATCAACAGGACTGGAAAGCAACATTTCAGCCCCAGAGCAGGCTGGCCTACAATAAAAGCTATGGACAGGAGAGAAAAGACATTGGAAAAACAAAAACAAAATCTGATTCATGTGAACAATTGGCAATTGCAAAACAACAAAACACTAAACAAAGAAATTACAATGAAGGCAAGCATTTTCCAGCCCAATAATGGCCATATTCCCCAAACCCAAACCCAAACCCACTCAGCTTCAACTTGTCTTGCCACTTACGTAGTTGAACATCTAAGATACCCAAGTTGAACGAAGCTGAGTGGATTCCTTTCTCCAATAAATATGTCTCAGCTAAGCTGCAACTTAGCTGACAAGGTTAAGCTGAGCACGAGTCCAAGCTGAGCTGAAGCTGTTCTTTCGAATGTTTCATCATTTTGAATGCCAAAGGATGGCAGTGCTCTCATTTTAAAAAAAAAATAAATAAAAAATAAAGCTTCCACATCAGGCAACAATAAAATTATACATCATTCCTCTGTGTTTGATAAGTTTTCAGTGAGTTGATAGATAAAAGCATCATCCGTTGCATGCAGTGCAGTAGTCTGTTTGACCTGACTTGAGTTGGATGTTGGATTTGTTTCTTCCAAGGTTTTGATGGGATGGGCTTTCTGGCCTTTTGAGGTCTTTGTTAGATCTTTGTTTTAATGTCTATACCTGTGCCAATTCCATTTTTTCGGCTAATCTTGAACAGAACGACCAACAAATAATTAATAACAGTTCCCAAAATGGTCCAAAATTATCATTCAAATGAGAAAAAAAATGGATTAGACAACCAACAAATGTATGAGCAACGATTAATCAATGATGAGCAAGTGAAATCCAATGAAGATAATGTCAGTCAGTAAACACCAACCAACTTCAGGATTTTTCTATTTTCTTCAACTCAGACTCAGATCAATTGAGGAAATGCAAAGGAACAAAGAAACATCTTTCTATCAGCTCAAACTCAACTAAGCTTTAACTCGGCTTACACTTATCTTGGAATTTCTTTGTTCAGGAAATGCAAAGGTCACGTTGAGTCTTAAAGGGGGGGGGGCACCTTAGAAAAGGTGAAAAAATAGGAAAATTTCTCATTTTTGGAAATGCTTTTACCATGATACTTTGATGTTTTCTGAGCATTTTGGTCCCAAAATCATCAAAATCCGTTGAGAAATGGCTTCACAAGAGCAAATTTCAGCATGCGATCCAAATTCGTTCCATGCGTTTTCAGCTTTTCAGAAAATATCACTTATTTTCAAACGTATTTTTACCGCTTTTGGATTTTTTCACTCCCGGTAACCTTCTGACCCTTCCATCTTGGCTGTTGTTTATGCTAGAAGGCTGAAATTTGACACACTTATGTAAAAATGTGTTACAAATCATTGACAGGGCCGGATTTTTCAATTTGCCTCTCAATTTCAAGTTATTTCAATGCAATTCCAGAAAATCGTAGATTTTTTACGCTTTTGGTGGAGAATGGTCAAAATGCATGCGCAGTTCAGCCGCATTACAAAAAATCAAAAATCCGGCCTTGTCAAAAGTTTTGAATTGCATTTCAGTACTTACACCCAAAATTTGATCTTTCTAGCTTGCATGGTAACACCGGAACACGGGTCAGAAGGTCGCATCCATTTTTACACATAAATGACCACTGTACCTAAACCAGTTGAGATATGAGGTTCAAATTTTGTACAGAAGTTGCTCAATGGACCCCCAAACAGTGTGCAAAGTTTGAACAAAATCGGGGAACAAATAAAAAAGTTTGCGATTTCAGGTGGCCTCCTTAAGGGGAGGGCGAAACCTTCGCACAACTTTTTTTCAACCGATTTTGTTCAAACTTTGCACACATTTTGGGGTCACTTTAACTATGATCTATGCAAAATTTCACACCCCTAGTGATATTAGTTTGGCAGCTGTGGCCAAATTATACGAAAAAAAGTAGACTAAACTTTTGATCCCTGCAGCGCCTAAACCATTGGAGCTGGTGTTTGCACCGAAGTCACCAAAACTGATCCGGAATTTGGCTAGAAAGGTCAGCAACCTAACACCAAACTTCACTTTTACACAGAATCCGGTAAATGTGTATCGCGACAAAAAGCGGGTAAATTTTTACTGCCATAATTTGAAAATACACTTGTATCATGGAAACACCACAAGATAGTCAGATTTTGACCATTCTAGCCAATTCAGGACACTTTTTACGTAAGTGTGCCAATTTTTAATCTTCTATGTTGTTCCCAAGCTGAGATTTTGCATTCGAAAGCTTGCTGAATATGAAAAATCGGAGTTCCCAATAAATTGGATATTTGCAGAGCTGATTTTTTCAACTTCAAAAACCAATTTTGGCATCGTCGAACTTTTTTGTGCTATATCTCAGCCAATGAGCAACTTTGGAGGTTGAAATTTGTCATACTTATACAGGGTGGTCCTGAATTCCTGGGAACAACCGATAGGACGTGTTCCTCATGTCCGTGGGAATCAAACTTGTTCAGTGACAAAAATCGCTACGACCCCCCATTTCGGAGATACACCCCCTCAACGTTCCCAAATTGAGCACTTTTTGGGTTCCTGTGGGGGTTGATTTATTTCTTGAAGAGCTCTCATTTTTTATAAACGTGCTCCCCAAAACAAACCGAAGAGAAAACATTCAGGGACAAAATTCGCTATCACCCCCGATTTCGGAGATATGACCACCCAAAAATCTTTAAGGGAGTCCACTTTTGGGTGCCTGTGTTGGGGGTTGATTGATGCGTCGCTCAGTGCTGATTTTTGGAGAGCATGTTCCCCAAGATAAAGTGAATAAAAACATTCCGTGAAAAAATTCCTACCGAACCCCCATTTTTGAGATATGGCTCTCCAAAATTCCCAAATTCAGTTTCCAAATTGCGAATTTTTGCAACCTTTTAGGGGCCATATCTCCAAAACCAGGGGTCATAGCTGATTTTTTCACTGAATGTTTTTTCTTCGCTTTATCTTGTGGAACATGCTCTCTAAAAATCAGCACTGAGCGACGCATCAATCAACCCCCAACACAGGCACCCAAAAGGGGACTCCCCTAAAGATTTTGGGTGGTATACCCGAAATGGGGGGGGGTTATAGCGAATTTTGTCCTGAATGTTTTCTCTTCGGTTTGTTTTGGGGAGCACGTTTTTAAAAAAATGAGAGTTTT
>JASGXE010005236.1:0-41241 GCA_030068105.1 Sinentomon sp. SZTP_YWyxl
AAGGTATGAAATTTGGCATACTTATGAATCCTGTTGAAATCCTGTCCCAAAAATGTTATTGTTGGATTTTTTTTCAAAGCGGTGTTTTCAAGTTTTGCCACGTGTGTTTGCCACGGACAAAACATGTGTTTGCCACGGACAAAGGCATGTGTTGTGGACAAAGCCGTGGCAAAGGCATGTGTTTGCCACGGACAAAACATTTGATTGACAAAATGCAAAATTGTCATTTGCAGTCCGCATAAATGTATTAATATCTCTGGAACAAAGACAGATGCAAAAAAATTCGAGGACATTTTTTTGGCATTTTCAGGTAGCCACTCAGATGCCACAATCTCAACTTGGCACACTGCCCTAAATTTAGTAACAATTTCTAGTTGCTCAGCATGTACTCGACAATGAAATGAAAAAGATACAAAATTGAGCAACTGGCCCATTTGTACTTTACTTCCACATTTCAGTTTTCTTCGTTTCAAATTTCACCATACGTAACTGATCTCTGTAACAGTTCAAATGTAATAGCAAATTTCATATGCGACATATGGTACGAAAGGCGAGGTTCCTCCCTTGATCACAATGCTGAATTAACCTCACATCCTCAATCGGTATCAGTTGGCACCCAGTGAAGTGAGTAAGATGACTTGATGCCCGAGCAAGCGCCAACAACCAATCATCAAGCACCAGCCTTCAATTTTCCAAAATCCCGTGTTTGGTCCAGAAATTGCACTAGGTTATTTAAAAACTTGCAAGCTTATTTTGCAGAGATAAAATTTTTTATATTTGGACCAAGTTGAATGTCATTCATGTTTTGTGCAGATTCCCAAACTGGAAAATTAAAATTGGAAGACACTGTTCCAAGATCTCCAGAACACCTTTTGTGAAGCATTTCTGATGCAGACGAGAGGTTTGAGTTTGACTTCACAGGATGTCTCTTTTACATATTTAATGAGCTTTGTTTTGCCCATGTTCCCTTGTGTTGAAAACATCATCAAAATCAGTTTGTTTTCACCTTTTTCCATCATCACAGATTCCGGATGCTGTCAGTGCTTACTACCTGCACTCTGCTGGGCTTGAAGCATCAGACCCAAGAATGTAAGTCTGTCTTGATCCTGGAAATGGATCCACCATTAATTAGGCCCATCTTTGCAGCTGCCAGTTTTCTTGAATTTACGCTAAACAGAATTAAAAAAGTTTATGATAAAATTATTTATTAGACTGAAATTGATACACTTGTTTATCCAATTTTAACAATGTGGCCGCAGTTGTCCCTGGTGGGTCGCGCCTGGATTTTATACCCCCCAGCTTCCCCCGAGGGTACAAAGCAGGGGGGGACAGTCCCCCCAAACCCCCTTGGCAGGGAGCGTTTTTTTTTTATGTTCCCATCTTTCCCACTGTACAGAGGGCGGGGAAGAAAGGGTGGGGGTTAAAAGCCCCCCCTCAATAGCTTTTTTTAGTTACAAGTAATAAAAAAGCCTTGACTTGTCAGCGAACTCCCGTTTTCATCATAGAGTCTGTGACCAAAAGTACCCTCTGCGGGCAATTAATACCACCATATTTTATGATTTCACACTGCACGAATCCCAAATTTTTATCAAACACCACTAATAAACATTGACATGCAAACAGTGTCAAGAAATTGCAATCATAAAATATCCTTTCAGTCACAGAAAAGGGCAAATTACGTCAATTAGCTACAACATGCAACTCAATGCAATGGGGGCCTAATGGATTTGAGGAGACTTGGAAAGTGACTTTTCAGACTCGTAAACATGTCAGTCACTCGATTGATTTTGAGAACATTCTCAAATATTTGAAAACCTGCGCAACTTTCTGTTCAAGAAAAATTGAATTTTTTATGCTAGGCCCCAGCTGTTACCATACCATGCCAACCACTTCTTTGGTGCAGCTTATACAAACAGGTAGTTACTTTGCCAGGGTCAGGAGTGAACACACCGTCCTTACTGGAGGTGGTTCTTGCCGACTCTACGTATAATGCTTTGCACAGGCACGTAAAGGTTAAATTTTTGTTTGAGAGTGGTAAAATCAAACATACTCGGAAAAGTCTGGCTGTCCTTACTGAAGGTGGGTTCTTGCCGACTCTAATGCTTTGCACTGGCACGTAAAGGTTTCGTAAAATCAAATGTACTCGGTAAAGTCTGTCGTCACTGGAGGTGGGTTCTTCACATTTTGCTTCTCATTGTGAATGGCAAATATTTTCTGTATTCAAGCCTTGCATTTCTTTCCTCCTGAGATTTGGAGCAAGAGTTTACTGTACAAGAAATGCAGAATTTGTGAAAATTGAAGTCAGGTGAGATGATTTGTCAAGTCAGCATCAGGTAGACTTTTTTTAGGTTTCTTCTGTCTGCATTACGATCTTCAAAAACTGTGTGCAGTGTTGATCAGCCATGTAAATTCAGCTAGTTCATTCCTAATTGACCTTGAAACAGCGATAAACTCATGATATTTGTCGAACAGCAGGTACCTCCTGTGCTGTAGACCAGTGGTTCTTGAAACTGTTGAACCCACGGTGCACATCTCTAGCATCTCTGCATTCACAGGTGGTGCACCTAACACTTACGTTAACCAAGCGAATACTTAAATTCACTTAATTTTCCTTGTTTTGCGGTGCATTACAATTTTTTCAGGGTGCACCAGTGCGCCGTGGCGCACAGTTTAAGAAACGCTGCTGTAGACTACATGCCGGCACCACATGGTTAGACCCGAGGAACTGGAGTTGAAAACTATCTGAAACATGACGAAAATTGTCAAATCTTTGGCTGATTTGAATTTACTTTGGACGTAATTTTAAATTTGCATTTTCCCAGCTCTTGAAACAATGAAACAGTCCCAATCAGGTGTGAAGACAGAAGTAATGCAAAGTGTCAGTCGATTTGCACCTTCAATTGCATCCTTTCTATTTTGTTTTCTTCAAATTTAACTGTCGAGAGAATGGTATGGTGTTCATTTGATATAACTTTTGACTTTTCAGAGTCCGGCTGGTTGCCCTGGCTGCTCAGAAGTTCATTTCCGACATTGCCAGTGATGCCCTCCAACAGTGCAAGATGCGTACGTTAGCTCAGACGACAAAGAAAACAAAAGCAACTCCAGACAAGAAATATACCCTTACACTAGAAGATCTAACGAACACTTTGTCAGAATACGGAATAACTGTAAAAAAGCCATTTTACTATGTTTAATGTGAAGTTCGGTGGCCTACGATATCTAAAATAAAATGGCTCATTGACATCACAAAACGCAATACCAAGAAGTGTTCAGTGATGCCAACCTGGAAACTTTTGCACAGAAAGGCTCTGGTGGAAAATATCCGGATGTGTTATTTTCTAAAATATTTGTATCACTGAGAGATTATGGAAGAATAAGAAAACTTTTCATGCTCCACATGGTGTCCATCCATAGACTGATGTTACCACATGAGCCTTTCCACACTCCCACCGTTTCATTGCTTTGTTTTTTTAGCCACATCCATCTTCTGCCTTAACATGTGGAGCTGGAATGGAACTTCTTTATGCCATATGAGCAGGCAGTTTTCTGCAGTCAGCCAGCAGAGAGACTGCACTTTATCAGTCAGCACTTTATTAGTCTGCATAGACTGCACTTTATTAGTCAGCAGAAAGACTGCAGGGAGACTTCACAGCAGTGACACTGCATTTAACTGCACTTTAACTTCCTTCTACATTTTGCACAAACTTTTTCTCCACGATCCATGCATGTAAACATCATTGCATCTTTCCCTGTTAAAAATTCAAACCGATGGCTTGACTGCATTTTTTGCATCCTTTTTGGTCCTGCTCATATCTTCCTATTCTGTTGCTCTCTCGTCAAAATGGTTGCATTCTTTTTTACTTTCTGTGAGTAGGTATTCTTGTTTCTCCATCATTGCAAGGAGCATGCTCGATAGATTTTCAGATAGGCAGGAATCACAGAAGATGTCTACTTTTCATCTTGCCTGTGAGAATGTTGGATTACATGACAAAGGATATGTTGCCATTGCAAGGTGTAAAGGTCCAGATTTTTGTTGACGTCGTTGTTTTTGTTCTTTTGTGTTGAATTTTGTAAAATCATGCATTGGCAGTTGAGTAAATTGTTTATAACATTATAATCTGCTTTTTTTTTTCTTCCCACCCACTGGTTTTTATTACCACCCACTGAAAGACACCCAGTAGTGAAACTTCACTGGGTGTCTTCAGAACACTTCAGGTTCAACCATTTCCGTCACATTTCTACCATTTCCTTCGGTTCGAAAACATTTTTGTGTTGAGAGTAGCAAATAGTAAACAGGTAAGAGTAGCAAATAGTAAACAGGTAAACAGAAAATCCGTAAAAGCAACTTGTTTTTCAGCATACCTACGTACTTGCACAAAATTTTTTTCTCTTCGTGATGTTTTGCTCCAGATACAGTGGCTTTGCGAACTTTTTTTTTCGGTCATGAGTGGCAATTAACTATGCACTGAATGCATCACCTTTGTTTCCTGTTCTGTTTCCAAATGTGGGCCTAACTTCAACTCACGGTAGCAGGTGGAGGATGTGAATCTTGTGAGGGGAGGGAGGGATGGAGGGAATGTCAAGGATATGGCTACATGAAACATTTTCATATGAAGAATTCCAATAAATGAGTGGTGCATTTGAAAGATGAATGTAATTGTCAGTGGCGAATGATGATTTTCATTTCATCATTTTTATATTTTTCAGATTTTCATTTTTTGGACAAACACTCGTAATCAAAATGAAGACATATCAAAAGCCATTTCCCGTTCGTAAACTTACAAGATGAAATGATGAGCGAACAGGAAATGGCTTTTGATATGTCTCCATTTTGTGAACATACTGTTCGTGGTGCACGTGCAGAAATTATAACACACGTAATGGCCTTTTGGTTAATAATAAAATCCAAGCTATGTGGCTTACAAAAATTATAAAGGAAGGTTTTCTTAGCAATTACACTTGGGTTCAATGTACAGGTATTAACGATAAAATTGAGCCCTATACGGAAGGAATGGGCTCCCGTTCAAGCAATGTGTTGTTGCCTAGCAACCCCAGAAGTTTTCAGACGGTGTGAGTTGTTTTGATTCAAAATTACGGGGGTTGCTAGGCAACAACACATTGCTTGAACGGGAGCCCATTCCTTCCGTATAGGGCTCAATTTTATCGTTAATACCTGTACATTTTCTGTAACCACTTGGTTACGAGTTCTGGTTAGGAGGAAAGTCACCAGTGCCTCGAACTGAAATCCGTGACGAATTTTGTAACACGAGAACATCAGCTCACGACATGATTTTGTGTTCGGATTTTGTGATTATGTAATTCGGACAGGAGAAAAAGCATAATGGAGAAAGAAATTGTTTTTGAGAATTTCATTATATTCCCTGGCAAAAATCCATGTGGTCAAATTTTGAACTGTTGAAAAAATCAAATTTTGAACCACTGAAAAAAAATAGTCTGAGGGGGACAGACAGAAACGGAGCTGTGATTACTGGAAAATTTGATCAACCAGTCCACTTACTTTTGTTAATTTTGCACTTTCTAACCCTACGGTGAGCTGAGACAAAGTCCACGAAAAGACCAAAAAGAAAAAGACCAAAAAGCTCAAGAAAGGAAAAGACCAAAAAGCTCACTTTACAGGGAGCGCTGACAAGACCATTACGATTTTTCCGAGGATATTTTTTTGCTTGCACCCACGATTGGGTCCACAACTTTGACCGCTGATATCCGACATGACATATCAAACTGAAATCTTTGGAGAATCTTCACTGCAAAGGGGCAAAACTCTCATTGCATATAGAATTTTTTGTCAATTTGTCGCATGTTTCCCACCATAACCAATGGACATTGGACACAGCTCATTATTGATATCAGTTGCATCGACAACTTGAGAAATTCTGTTTGTGGCACACTGCAACATTTCACAAAGCATCATCAATGTTGGGAAATTATTTTCAAAACGTCGAGCCAGTGAAAATGTGCCATTTAAAACTTGACATTTTATTGAAATTCTTGCACGCAAAAATATAACAAAGCCTTATGGCTATTTTTAAAATCACTTGTTTTAACATCTGTTTACACATTTAAAATTATCATTGCACGAAACTAACTGCAATGTTTTGGCAGATTTACCAAAACGTAAAGATCATCGGACATATACAGTCACAGAAACAATAATAACTCCCTAACAGAGTTGAATGGGCTGTCAGATTTTTGCAGTTCTTCTTGGAAAAATTGGCAAACATAACGATTGACATTTGCATAGATCATCAAGCAACACGCCTGAGCCACGATATTCCGTTCTGATCGACGACGAATTATGCCTTCACGGACAACGAATTATGCCTTCACGAACGGCTACTGGCATCAAGTTTCAGAAAATTATGCCACCTTCGGGTATTCACCACACTTTATACTTCTACAGGATACAGTTATTACCTTCTTTGAATTCCAGTTGACGAGACAAAACATCAGCATTTTTCTTTGAACGCAACCTGCATAGCATGAAAGCAAATGAATTTTGCATGAAGATGTAAGGGCCCATCTCTGTCAATTGTCTGTCAGGGAGTCATTATTGTTTTTGAGACTGCACCTGGTGCATCTACAAAGAAGAGCAGCGATCCTCCATGAAGAAACAAAAGGAGGGATTTTAATCTGCTGTGTGCGTCGATACATCCATGGAAGGAGTCTCTGTGTGACCTTTACATTGGAGGAATGTTTGCCTCCGGAGGCATTCTCTCATCGAATCCATGGAGGCATTCTCTCATCGAATCCATAACACTCTCATCAATCATAAAAGTCCACAGCACCATCCTGTTTGTTGGCCTGAGCTGCCAGAGACTCTTAATGTATCAGATATGTGATCAGATTCCCAAAGGCCCGGAGTCTGCAAAATCTGAAATATGTTGAAAAAGAAAAAACATGCTGTATCTACCGGTTACAAAATTCATCACAATCTGACAAGCAACAAAGATACAAATCTCATGCCAACATCGTCATCTAAATGCCCCAGAAATATGCTACCAAATATTCACAAAAGAGAAAAAGGTTGCTGGAGGCATAACTGCCAAGGGTGAAGAGGAGAACATTCAAAATTGGGAAAGTCCAAAACAAATTCCATGGATGGGGTTCACCAGTGGGGAAATTGTAAATAGTACCAGTGAAAACAGGCTCCAAAAAGAAGTCCAGTCATCGCTGGGATCATCTCTACCTCTCAATGTTGAGGAACGGTAAAAAAGACATTTGACAGAAATGCCTTGTGGACTACATTGTCATTAGTCTTCATACAAAGGCATTCATTTTAATGCAGAGGCCATTTTTTATTCTTAACGAGAGAAATCAGTGCCACACAACACTGTCTGCCATTATTTGGTCAGGCCGTTGAATTTTACTCAGTCGTCTGAAGTTTTCCGAGGTTGTACACAAGTGACAATTTTTATTGACCGACACCAATTCTTGGCATCTCACCAAGAACTTTTGGTGAGATTTTGGTCCATCTCATCAAAAGCTCTGGTTTATTTGCTTCGAGGATCAGCTAAAAAAATTAGAAACATGTACAACACAATACAGGGCATCCCAAAATTAACTATACACTTTGTTATTTGTCTAATGTCCTGGCAAAAACGGTTCGATATGAACCCATTTCGTTCTATACAGAGCTCGAGGTGTGTGACGAAGTTATCGAAAGTTTGTCGCAGCATGTCTTGGTCTATTGCCGCCACAGCATCTGTGATTCCTTGACGTAATTGGTTGTGGTCGGCAGGCCGTGGTGAGTAAACTTGTGATTTTATGATCCGCTACAGCTTGCCTGCCGTACAAAACTCCTCCATCAATTCTTGCACCATGGCTGTGTTCTCTACCGAGCGCCCAGATTGTGGACAGCCAGCCCCCCAGGTGCCTGCTTGAATGAGCCAGTTTCGACTAACTTTGCGTGCATTTCAAACACAGTTTTCCAGGGATGTTAAAGTGATTCTGAAACGGTTGCTGGACACGTGTCGCACTGGAATACACTTCCATCCAGCAGACTATTTTCCGACGTTGATCATCGCTGTATCTGACTGCCATGACCAATTTAAAAACCACCTCAAACAAAAGCTATGTGGAAGAAACCAAAAGTGTGTAGTTAATTTTGGGATATCCTGTACATTATACATTCTTATGACTTCAGTTTCATTCTCAAACTGGCCAAACATGGAAAGTTTTAGTGTGAGAAACTTTCAAAAAAAAGTTTTCTGTAATTGCGTGCTTCTCTTTTGGTCAAAATTTGGACAAGGCGCAGTTGGCAGATACATCTTGTGGCCCAGAAAAACACCGATTATTTGGAATTCAAATGCACCAGAAGAATGGAAATGTATTTGGAAGGATTTTCATTACCTTTTGAACCAGCTCTTCAAATGCACACTGTACACCATCTTTGGTCTTTGCACTTGCTTCAATGAATAGGGTTGCGTGCTTCCTTGCAAATTTCAATCCATCCTCTTTCGGCACAGTTCTGTTGTCTTTGTCAATCTTATTTCCGACGACCATCTTCACAACATCTTTATTGGAAGTGTAGTAGTCCAATTCATTGAGCCAGTTTTCTAGTTTGACAAATGATGCTCTGGATGTGACGTCATAAACCAGGATAACACCTTGTGCTCCTCTGTAAAAGGTAGGGTTCAGAGTACGGAATCTTTCCATCCCAGCAGTGTCCTGTTGAAAGTAAAAACGAGTGTGTGCTGACATGGCTGGAATTTAGACAACATGTTTCTAAAGAATTGGCCTAAAATTTCTGCCGTCATGTGCCGTTGACCCTCCTTGACCAATTCTGCGGCCCAGAATCTTGCATGAACATCACACCAGAAGTGTAATTATGCTGACTTTGAAAACTCTCCATTGAAAAATGTACGTCGACTTCTGCACACCATTGTAAAATGTACGTCGACTTCTGCACTCCATTGTAAAAATATACGTCAACTTCTGCACTCCATTGTAAAATGTACGCCGACTTCTGCACACGTCTGTGCAACAATTTTGCATTAAAACGTGTTTCAGGATTATCACAATCAGAAATCGTGTCATCAAAAATGCAGGAACTATGCTCCACGAAACCCTCACAAAGCAGCAGTGAGACAAGCTCGTGTCTCAGACAAGCCGGTTTAAAAGAAGCCTTCAGAGCAGGATCCAGGAAAACATCAAGGAAACGAATTACAAAGGTCAGGTTAAACACGTGAAATAGGCAGAGAATTTCATTTTGTAAGGTTGCTGAGTTGCCTATAAAATAGGTTAATCATAACTGCAAAAATGTTTGGCTTAAATTCATTCATTCATTTCATTTTCATAAATACCCATCTTTTTATTTTTATTTCTAGATACCTATTTTATTTTGCAATCTTCGGTCAAGAAAACACCAACTTTGCATAGGTACCTGTATTGCAATTACACTTGGGTTCAATGTACATTTTCTGTAAACCACTTGGTTACGAGTTCTGGTTAGGAGGAAAATCACCAGTGCCTCTAACTGAAATCCGTGACGAATTTTGTAAAACGAGAACATCAGCTCACGACATGATTTTGTGTTCGGATTTTGTGATTATGTAATTCGGACAGGAGAAAAAGCATAATGGAGAAAGAAATTATTGTTTTTGAGAATTTCATTATATTCCCTGGCAAAAATCCATGTCGTCAAATTTTAAACTGTTGAAAAAATCAAATTTTGAACCACTGAAAAAAAAATAGTCCGAGGGGGACAGACAGAAACGGAGCTGTGATTACTGGAAAATTTGATCAACCAGTCCACTTACTTTTGTTAATTTTGCACTTTCTAACCCTACGGTGAGCTGAGACAAAGTCCACGAAAAGACCAAAAAGCTCAAGAAAGGAAAAGACCAAAAAGAAAAAGACCAAAAAGCTCAAAAAAGAAAAAGACCAAAAAGAAAAAGACCAAAAAGCTCGCTTTACAGGGAGCGCTGACAAGACCATTACGATTTTTCCGAGGATATTTTTTTGCTTGCACCCACGATTGGGTCCACAACTTTGACCGCTGATATCCGACATGACATATCAAACTGAAATCTTCGGAGAATCTTCACAATAGAACACTGCACAAAAAGGGGCAAAACTCTCATTGCATATAGAATTTTTTGCCAATTTGTCGCATGTTTCCCACCATAACCAATGGACATTGGACACAGCTCATTATTGATATCAGTTGCATCAACAACTTGAGAAATTCTGTTTGTGGCACACTGCAACATTTCACAAAGCATCATCAATGTTGGGAAATTATTTTCAAAACGTCGAGACAGTGAAAATGTGCCATTTAAAACTTGACATTTTATTGAAATTCTTGCACGCAAAAATATAACAAAGCCTTATGGCTATTTTTAAAATCACTTGTTTTAACATCTGTTTACACATTTAAAATTATCATTGCACGAAACTAACTGCAATGTTTTGGCAGATTTACCAAAATGTAAAGATCATCGGACATATACAGTCACAGAAACAATAATAACTCCCTAACAGAGTTGAATGGGCTGTCAGATTTTTGCAGTTCTTCTTGGAAAAATTGGCAAACATAACGATTGACATTTGCATAGATCATCAAGCAACACGCCTGAGCCACGATATTCCGTTCTGATCGACGACGAATTATGCCTTCACGGACAACGAATTATGCCTTCACGAACGGCTACTGGCATCAAGTTTCAGAAAATTATGCCACCTTCGGGTATTCACCACACTTTATACTTCTACAGGATACAGTTATTACCTTCTTTGAATTCCAGTTGACGAGACAAAACATCAGCATTTTTCTTTGAACGCAACCTGCATAGCATGAAAGCAAATGAATTTTGCATGAAGATGTAAGGGCCCATCTCTGTCAGGGAGTCATTATTGTTTTTGAGACTGCACCTGGTGCATCTACAAAGAAGAGCAGCGATCCTCCATGAAGAAACAAAAGGAGGGATTTTAATCTGCTGTGTGCGTCGATACATCCATGGAAGGAGTCTCTGTGTGACCTTTACATTGGAGGAATGTTTGCCTCCGGAGGCAATCTCTCATCGAATCCATGGAGGCATTCTCTCATCGAATCCATAACACTCTCATCAATCATAAAAGTCCACAGCACCATCCTGTTTGTTGGCCTGAGCTGCCAGAGACTCTTAATGTATCAGATATGTGATCAGATTCCCAAAGGCCCGGAGTCTGCAAAATCTGAAATATGTTAAAAACAAAAACATGCTGGTTACAAAATTCATCACAATCTGACAAGCAACAAAGGTACAAATCTCATGCCAACATAATTATATAACTATGCTACCAAATATTCATATCATGCCGATTTTATTCTTCTGTCCCTCAGAATTGCATAAGTCCAAAACGCACAGGCATGTGGATGGGGGTTTGAAATTTTTGCCAGTGAAAACAAGTCGCAAATAGATGACCAGTCAATGCTGATATTATCTCCACCTCTCAATGTTGAGATTGTTTCTGCTTGTCACTACACTATGGAAAGGCAAAATGTCACTGCTCCATCGAAAGGCAAAATGTCACTGCACCATGGAAAGTCAAGATGTCACTGCACCATGGAAAGGCAAAATGTCACTGCTCCATGGAAAGGCAAAATGTCACTGCTCCATCGAAAGGCAAAATGTCACTGCACCATGGAAAGTCAAGATGTCACTGCACCATGGAAAGGCAAAATGTCACTGCTCCATGGAAAGGCAAAATGTCACTGCTCCATGGAAAGGCAAAATGCCACTGCTCCATCGAAAGGCAAAATGTCACTGCACCATGGAAAGGCAAGATGTCACTGCACCATGGAAAGGCAGAATGTCACTGCACCATGGAAAGGCAGAATGTCACTGCTCCATGGAAAGGCAAGATGTCACTGCACCATGGAAAGGCAAAATGTCACTGCTCCATGGAAAGGCAAAATGCCACTGCTCCATCGAAAGGCAAAATGTCACTGCACCATGGAAAGGCAAGATGTCACTGCACCATGGAAAGGCAAAATGTCACTGCACCATGGAAAGGCAAAATGTCACTGCTCCATGGAAAGGCAAGATGTCACTGCACCATGGAAAGGCAAAATGTCACTGCACCATGGAAAGGCAGAATGTCACTGCACCATGGAAAGGCAGAATGTCACTGCACCATGGAAAGGCAGAATGTCACTGCACCGCGGAAAGGCAGAATGTCACTGCACCGTGGAAAGGCAAAAAGATGTTTGGCAGAAGCCAATCAATGTGGCATGCTTCAAATAAGGCCATGATTTTATGAGTGACTTGCAGATTCTTTGCCATTAGTCATCATACAAAGGCATACATTTTATGAAGAAGCCATTTTTTTCTGACTGAGAAAAGTGCCACACAATTGAATTTTACCCTTTCTCAAGGAGGTCTACATCAGATAAAGATAATTATTGTTGACCTATGTACACCAATTCTTGTCAATCTCACCAAGAACTTTTGGTGAGGTTTTGGTCCATCTCATCAACAAGCTCTGATTTCTTGCTTTGAGGATCAGCCAAAAGATTTAGAAACATGAACAACACAGTATTCATTCTCATGACTTCAGCTAAAAATTGGCCAAACATGGAACGTTTCAGTGTGAGAAACCTTGAAAAAAGTTCTCAGTAATCGTGCGGTTCTCTTTTGGTCAAAATTGGGACAAGGCCCAGTTGGCAGATGCATCTTGTGGCCCAGAAAAACACCGATCATTTTGAATTCGAATGCACCAGAAGAATGGAAATATATTTTGGAAGGATTTCCACTGACACAAACCTTTTGAACCAGCTCTTCAAATGCACACTGTACACCATCTTTGGTCTTTGCACTTGCTTCAATGAATAGGGTTGCGTGCTTCCTTGCAAATTTCAGTCCATCCTCTTTCGGCACAGTTCTGTTGTCTTTGTCAATCTTATTGCCGACGACCATCTTCACAACATCTTTGTTGGAAGTGTAGTAGTCCAATTCATTGAGCCAGTTTTCTAGTTTGACAAATGATGCTCTGGATGTGACATCATAAACCAGGATAACACCTTGTGCTCCTCTGTAAAAGGTAGGGTTTAGAGTGCGGAATCTTTCCATCCCAGCAGTGTCCTGTTGAAAGTAAAAACGAGTGTGTGCTGACATGGCTGGAACTTAGACAACATGTTTCTTAATTATTGGCCTAAAATTTCTGCCGTCATCTGCCTCCTTGACCAATTCTGCGGCCCAGAATCTTGCATGAACATCACACCAGAAGTGTCATTATGCTGCCCTTGAAAACTCTCCATTGTAAAATGTGTGACTACTTCTGCATCAAAACGTGCTAGGATTATCACCATCAGATATCGGGTCATCAAAAATTATTTTCAAAAATGCAGAAACTATGCTCCACAAAATCCTCACAAAGCAGCAGTGCGATAAGCTGATGTCTCAGATAAGCCTAAGAAGGTTTAAAAGAAGCCTTCAGAGATCCAGGAAAACATTAAGGAAACGAAGTACAAACGTCAGGTGAAACACATGAAATAGGCAGAGAATTCCATTTTGTAAGGTTGCAGAATTGCCTGTAAAATAGGTTAATCACAACTGCAAAATTGGTTTGCTCAATAAATTTAAACATCAAAAATACCCATGATTTTTTATCTCCAGCAAACCCATTTTATTTTGCCTCGCCATCTTTTGGTCAAGAGAAGCACCAATTTTGCACACCAAGAAAGACAATGATAATCCGCATTACATCTTACCCAAAGTGCCAATTTGACAACATTGCCATCAATGGACAATTTTTTGACTTTGAAATCGACACCAATTGTTGTGGACAAACCAGACTCAAATTTATCATCACTGAATCTCAGCAACAGGCTGCAAAATGATAAAAGGATCACATTATGTTTATCAAAACTGGAAGGATATAACATGCCACGAAAAGAAAGGAGCATTTGAACTGCATGAGGAAATCAAAGAGGAGTAAGCAGGTCCAATTTATGAAATTTATAATTTACTCCCATCAAATTTCACCAAAATTATTGCTGAGGTGTGGGAGGGGTAAACCCTGTTAAGGTGGTGGGAAAGCATCTCTCCCAAAAAGTTTGGCAGAATGGAGCCACATCTGCTGATTTGTGCCTGGATTTTCATTTATTCCACCACCATTTCGTACCGCCAGGCACCTAATATTTAGATGCTTTTGTGCAATTGCAAGCTAATAAAACCAAAAGCAGAGCCCAAAACTAAAAAGGCTCATTTTCTGTTTCCTCATTAAAAATCGGCCCAGTGCACCAAATTTGAATTGTTTGCATGAAAAATTGTGGGAGAAGATTCACTTTGAATGCCATTGCTTTTTGAAAAAAGAAATGCGAGAAAACCGCAAATGTTTGAGTCGAGAATGCAAAAGCAATGCGACTGAGTTTTGAATTGAAAATGCTTGTAATATGTTTCGAACATCAATAACAAAAAAAAAATTAAAAATAAACACAAAAAGAAATGTTCTCCGTTGCTGAGTGAGAACAGTAAAAAAAGTTTCAGAAATGGCTAAGGTCAGGCTACAACATACACAATATAAAAAAGAAAATAACATCATTTTCACTTTTTTTTGCAAAACGCCATGGTTAGAAGCTTTTTACTCCTTTGACTTTCCAAAAGATCTCAAAAAAGGAAACTTTTCACCTTTCCTTCTCTGTCTTTTCGTAAGAATTTGAAAAATATAGTAGTGGCGGATTTAATGTACTCATACATGTGTTTTTCCCATTTGACTGTTGTCTCCGAAACTTTTCTTTCTTTTTTACTCTTATGCAGGTAAAGTCGTAATTTTTTACATGTATGAGTACATTAATTCCACTGCCATTACACAATGGTCAATTATAACAGACTAGAAAAGCCCGTCGGCCTAATGGCCAACCAGGGCAACAACGAAGCATAAAGCGCAGCATACTAGCAAAGTTGATGCGCAAGCGTCCCCATGCACTGGCCAGGCCCTGCGATTGGATTCCGATACCAGGCCTGTTTTCACAAAAAAGCTTGCAATGGCAGGACACATTTTACAACCGACCCGAAGACAACCGATCCGAAGTGATCACTTTCTCGAGTTTGGGCAAAAACTTTAGGGGTCCACCAATTTAGGGGTCCTTTTCTCGTGTAGGGGCCCAATTGGGGGTCTGGGGTGGAGCATCCAGTCGGGGTCTGGGACGCTCCAGCGGGGCTGAGCCGGAGCCGGAGGTTGGGTGGCTAGCGGGTATGGTGGCGGAGCCCCTCAGAAGCTGAAGAAATTTTTAAAATTTGGGTCCAGTTTGGGCCCAAAATTGATGTTAGAGGCCAAATTTCTCTTCGCCGGGGGCCCTTTTGGGGTCCAGCGGGGGACAAAGCAGGGGTCCTTGCCCCCCCTATTTCACATTATTTAAAAATTATGCGGGGGGCATGCCCCCTTCCCCCGTGATCGCCGCCCTGCCTCAACCAACTGCTTGTTGTTCGCCAAAAAACGAAAACAAATGGTGAACGAATGGTGAATGAACGAATGATGAACGAAAAAATTGAAAACGAAAACAAATGGTGGGGAAGGATCTGGGCAAAACGCCGCCTGGGTGTCTGGAGCGGAGCCCCCAGCAACCATGATATGGGGCGGAGCCCCAGCGAGGTTCCAAGAGGCAGAGCCCCTGGCGGGGGATCTGGGGCTTAACGGGCCATTATGACGTCGATGACGAATCAATCCGACAGTTGTCGCGCGGCGAATTGTCATGTTGCGGCGGCAAATTGTCAGGGGTTATTCTCCTCGTCGAAAGCTGCTGAAACTATGCCGCTGAACCATCGTGGCAAGTGGCACCAGCCAAAAGAAAAGAGCAACGGCACTGGTGCCATCGCCCAAATTGGCGCGCATCTTGTATGAACACTGAAGGGGCATGGGATCCCTCTGGTGTGGTCTCGGGTTTTCGTTGCGGCCACCTTGGGTGACCTTGTTGCGACAGTTTCTGCTTTCTCTTCTGCTTCCGAAAGATAGTGGCAAAACTTGAAAAAGCGAATCAAAACGCAAAAATGAAAAGAAGCGACTAAGGGTTCTGTGAAAAAAGCAAAGATGGAGGACTTCGGAAAAGCAAAAATGCAGAGCTCAAAAAACCTCGCATAAATAGCTCAAGCCTGAAAGTCCCATTGACAAAAACGATTCTGTTCCAAAAATCATCTTGTCCTTGGGCTGCGTTTTGCACCAGATTTGAGTGGCCCTCCTTTTCATCAACAGTCGGATTCGGCTTTTGCCTCGAAGTGTCGCGTCGTGGAACTCAAAATCAGGTCATCTTGGGCTGCTCACGATAAGCAAATGGACACCCAGAGATGGGTGTCCATTTTCTCCATACGTGCGTATGGAGAAAATGGACTGGAGAAAATGCGTATGGTATTTCTTCATACGTCAATACTCTCCATACGTGGAGAGTATTCCACTCCACGTGAGTGGTATTCCACTCCACGTGAGTGGAATTAAGTCCCACCCCAATCGCAACCAAAACCAAATAAGATCACTGCAAACTGATGAAAAGGCTTGTGAAGGCGGAAGGACGGGGATGGACGATTTTGGAGGCGGAACCCAAGCCTGGATGGTGGCATTGTGGTGAGGCTGCGGAAATGGTCCATCACAAAGGGAATCCACACACAGCAGAAGAAAAGAAAGGCTTGTTTTGAGGGCGTAAGGTGGGTAATGAACAAAATGCTGGTGGAAGGCTGGTGATGAGGTGGCACGGTGGTGATGAGGAAGGCTGGTGAGCCTGATGGTGATGAGGAACGCTCTATGTCTTTCATGGAGTTCACAGCAAAAGAAAAGAGCGAAACAGAAGGTTGTTTTGAGGGCGGAAGGAAGGTGATGAGCCGAAGGTAGGTGGCGGCTTCAAACACGCACGCAGCATTTCAGACGCAGAGGAACGGGGTGTGCTGCCGACAAGACTGCACTGCTGTTGTCGGCCGGCTGAAGGCAACATTCCCCTCCACCTCATCGTTAAGGCATTCAATCAACGACGAAGAGCATGCAAAAAGTGTGAGGTGGGAGCGGGGCGTGATCATTGGCCACTGTCACATTTTTCCAAATTCCCAAGTTGGCCCAATCGAGCATGCTTGGTTTCCATCCAGCATTGCCGTCAGATGCGGTCAATCATGACTGCTTCGCATCACGCTTCCAGAATCTTTATTCAGTGGAGATTTGGGACTTAAATCTGCAAACAACCTGCACTCTAGTCACTTTTCAGATTTAGTCCAGAGAAAACAAGATTCTGGACAACCAAAACATGTAGAGCAAACCTTCCGTTCCACATGTTTTGGCTCACAAAACCACTTTTACAAGCAAGGAACCCATTCAAATTTCCTCGCCGCCAGAAGTGAAAATGGACAGCCAAAGTTGACTGAAGCATGCATACCTGGATTTTCCAACTCCACTCTCTCCTATGATCAAGATCTTCAAAGTGGTTAGGGTGGCTTCCTCATCTATCATGATGGAATAGGCTGTAAAATTGCTCTACATTATGACTGATCAGTGCACCATCTGTCCATAATTCATCATTTGGTCTCCCATAAATTCGGTCTGAAAAATACCTCAGATTCAAAACAAGAACATAAGCAAACACAGCTGCAAGCTCCAGTCTTCACATTGTGCACCACGCAAAGTATGACTACATAAACTCATTCGAGGACATTTTGTACCCTTATTCTTTTAGATTTCAATGCTCACAGCTCGTAATGTTAGAAAGGAACTTTTGTTAACAGTGCATGAATCAGCAACGTCCATGGCACTGAAACTGCAGATTGTGTGTGTTTTAGAACCACATTCTCCACGACGAGAAAGCCGGGAAAGCGTGCTAAAACGTCTGCCACATCAGAAAATAGAAATGGATTCCTGGAGGGAAATTTCGATGCCAACACTTGCAGCATCCTCAGGCCTATTGAATGGCAGGTGAAGGTGTTCACCAAAAACACCGGCGACTAAACTTCAGACAACTCAACCCAACCACTTTCAATAGCCGTTCATTTGAATGGAGGAGCTTCAAAGTGTTGGCAGCAAAATCAATCTCAAGTGAGTCCACGAAAATATAAAGTACCTATAATTTCCGCATGAGGCTTCAGTTAGACATTTTTCGGCTATCGTTTCCCTGGTAGCCTACCATTTCGCTAGTGGATAGAACAGGTTAGGTTTGTGTAGGTTTCTTCACCTTGCTTAGCCTAACTACCCCAACCTAACATGACTTAACCTAACCTAACAACTGCCACATAAACGGCAGGCCAGAAGCGAAACAATAGCCCATTTTTCCTAGTTGTCTAGTCATGTGTTCAGCAGCCAAAAAACATTTTTATTCTCCAAGATGTAGTGAGGATAATTAAAAATAATTAGTAACAATGCCAGAATTGGCACAGAACGACAGCAAAAGGCAATGTCTTTGTGATGGTAACATGTCAGTGGGCCATGCTTCAATGGGGGCAGGCACAATGCCCAGCCATCATTGTGATCAACCAAGAGGTTCGACAACCAGGCCCCATGTAGTGAAAGTCTTTCCAATGCATTCTGGTGTTACAACGGATAGTGCATCACCATTTTCGAGGAATGAGGAAATTATGCATCTGGTGATCATGCTCGTCGGCCATTGGCAGTTGGAGGAAAAGTCTTGTTTTTGATGTTCAGTACATTGCTCATCAGATTATTATACGCGGTGCACCAAGAATTTTGGTCGGCACCAGCACCACGTGAGCTGTGTGACCTGTGAGAACCAAAGATACGCTGGTGGAAAACACATCAGCAGGCTTGTGACAAGTTATATCCCCAAGCGACGATCAATTTTTAGACAACCTGTAAAATGGCACATCCATTTTTTTTTCAGGCGGATCAGCAACGAGCTTGCAAACGATGGAAGAAAAACCCTCTTAGAAATGGGGGGATGATAGCAAATTGATCCATGTTCTTTGAACTGTAAGCTGATCTGCCAACACACTGCTGCATACAAGTCTCTCAGAGGCCTTCACCGAGACTTCGTTGTGAGTGTTGAACCATCTTCTAAAAAACAGTCCACGGGAAGTAAAAAACTACCTAACTCCACTTTAGTTTCGTACAATGTGGATCAACAATGTCAACATGATCAACAAAGTGGATGGTACAAACAGGGCCGAATAGTCATACTCATATAAGTTCACAAAGTTTAAGTTTACGTCAAGGGGTTGAGTAGGCCAAGCCTTTCAAATTCATTGGTTTTTTCACGGTTGCCGCATAAAATAAGGTTAATGGTGAAGACAATGTCAGACTAATGGTATTTGCAATGTCGTGGCTCTTCTGCTTTTTGTTAAGGAGGCAGTTCCACCCAGAAGACTTCTCCTGGCAGGACTTCCATCGCCACATTGTGAATGTCGGATCATTAAAAAAAATATGCACTTTCCGTAGAAGCTCACTGAAAATAACACTTCCTTACTTTTGCCAATAAAATCATCCTTTACACATGGGTCAAAAAGGAGTCAAAATGCCAACACCCTAATAAAAATTTTTATTGCATTCGTAGAGGTTTTCGGAGTTGGGGTGAATGCATTTTTTCAGGAAATGGTCAAGGCGTTTTTTTTCAATTCCTGAATAAAATATATGACCAGAGAATATATTGAAGAAAAAATCACATAATGTCAAGGTCTGTTTGGTTGGTTGATTTTAATAACATCGTGATAAATACATCTAAAAACTTTAAAGATACGAGTAAGATACAAATGGCAAATGAAACAAATAACAGATAAATGGTATACTAACATAACATTTATGGCCACAACACTCTGAATGCAGACATTCATATTAGGTGTGATCTACCACGTAAGTAGCCATTTGTCACCCGTACACCGGGTTGTTATTCGGCAGTCCCGTTGTCTGTACATTTTCAAGGCAGTGGTAGAAGTGACAAACGTAATCATTGACAATGGCTCCTCGTTCCACTCCGCCTCATCGGGGATGCAGTGAGGTGGCACGATGTGATGGCGGCTGTTGCATTGAACAAGCAGTGCCATATTCGCAAGCAAAGGCCTCAAACTTGTCTAGTAGAACAGGTCAATCGGGGTCCAGTCAGGCTCGAAAGACACGCCTTCAAAATCAGCAGCAAGAATTTTATGGCATGCACAATATGGCAATGCAATCATGAGGGCGGCCGAGTTTTTCCAAGATTGCTTGCTTGAGAAGAGAATATTCGCCGTTGCACATAGATTGCTTCCTGGTGGCCAACACGTTAGATGTGGTAAAAGTGTCCAGGATTTCAGGTGAAATTGTCCATTGATGAAACATCAAACATCTTCAAAAAACTGTTTTTTTTAGATGTTTGATGTTTCAACGGACAATTTCACAGCCATTTTCAGAGCCACATGGTGGTTTTTGATGGTGCTGTTTCCGAATTCTTAATCAGAGCAATACCTATGGGCCTTTTGAAATCCACTGTTTTTAGCTCCCTCTACCCCGATCTGCCATGTTCCTATTAGCTGCATCATGGAACCCCATATTGATAAATTCAAACCCTCAACTACAATGTAATAGTGTGTGAGGGTGGCCTGTGCAATGCACCTTCCCAAAGGGGAAGGCGGCATTGGAGGGAGTACGAGGGGATAAGGAGCCATCATCAATATTCATCTCTCATTAATGATGCACAACGGTGCACTAATGGATGCCGAATAAAAACTCATGAGTGCTGATGACTTATGACAACTTATGTGGCAGACACACCTCATATAATGCCCCTGATACCCAGAGTAAGTCTAGTGCTTCTCAAGTGTTGCATTCAAAAATGCAAGCTGTCCATCTAAAGTGTGCAAAGATTACACACTGTACGAGTATACCTACAGAATAAAGTAAAAATCACTTCACGGTGGCTACGTTTTTCGTTTAGTGGAAGAACTAAAGCTGTTTGGACTAGGTAGCTGGCTACTCAATTGTAATAAATAAGTTTATGGATAGGAAAACCACAGCTTTTGGTCACATAAAAGCATAAAAATGCGGTTTTTGCCAAAAAACAAAAGCACCATAGATGGATATGAAGAGTACGAGAGGCAAGTCACACAAAACCTCAAACTTGAAATGATGCTCCACAAAGAAGAGTTCACCAAAGAATCGTCGCATTCAAGAGGATGAATTTTGGCCTTGCATTTCCAGATTGCAGTTGATTTATTCCAGATGTCAAATAGGTTGCACACACAGGAATTTGTGGCTCACAGAGAAAATTATCATTTTATTTGGCCTTCCCAAGGATCATTCAATCATGCAAGGCTCCAATGCATTCCACAACAATGCTGCGAAACATCCAGTAGCCTACCTAGATCAAAAACATACCTAAGACTTCTGTGCAAAGAGTGGTACATATACAAATGGGTACGTTAATGACAAGTGAACAGCATAAAACACGTTTACCAATGGGCATGACACGGAAATAATGGCTAATATACAAACATGAAGTGGAGGATAGAACAATAGGGATTGTGCAATCGTGTAGTTTTGGTCAGTGACATGGCAGCAAGCCCAGAGATCATAATTGATGAGAAACTTAGATATCAAAAATGCCATCGCACACAGTCTGGATCTACCATCTTGGAACTACGAGAGTTGCTAGCTCACTCATCGAGCTCCTGTCCTGGCCTGAATGACAGCAACTTGGGAACACGACTCATTTCTGATCATCAACTTGCATGCATTTTCAACTGAATAACAAATCCTGTTTGCTGTCTGCCTTCATTTCACCAGAAAACTCATGTTGAAAAAAAAACCATCCAGAACATTTTACCATATCAAACATAAAAAAGTCTGACGTTGGAAGTTGTGATGAGGAGAGTATCGTCAAAGAATTTGGTTTCGATAACTATGTTTCCACTGAAATTAAAACAACAGGAGAGTGTGATTGATCAGTTTGGTGCCTTGCTGAATGTGAGCAACATTTAAGGACAAAAATCCAGTCACGAGATGAACAGCATGTTTTTCCTTTTGTAACAAAGGTTAGATGCCAGGAATCAGTTCCCCCCAAAAGTCAACAAAGACAATGCCTGCATTAGGCCATGTACAGGCATGGAAAAAATGACTGTCGGATGCATGCAATCAAATGGAGCAACAATGCAGTTTTACAAAAACTCAACTCTGCAGAAATTAAAGTTTTCCATTTTTAACCTTTGTTGCACTGGGACACTTTTGTTTCTGCTCGGAAAAACGGGGGCCACAGTCAAATGGTGAAAACAGTGTTCCAGACAGGTATTTTTTCCACACTGTACACCCTCTCTAACAATAAACTCACAGTGGTAGTTTGATGGTCTGATGTCACAACTTGTCATGGAAAATGGGATGACAATGAACAAAACGAGCACAACCTGTGGAAATTAAGAGTGATACAAGTCTGAACTAAAACAAACTTTTAAAATAAGGCAATCCCACTCATACTCCTGGATTTCTCTTCATGTCCTTCAACCAAAAATACAGGGTTTTCTTGCAGTTTGAGTTTTTGGTTGAGTTTTTTTGTTTGCTGACCAAAATTGAGTTTGCTGACCAATCCTCTTCTGCCACAGTCATGCATGACACAGAAATTATTTGTACAGAAGAGTAAAATCTGCTAAATGAGACCGGATTCCCAATCTGATGCAAATGATTAATGAAGGTCAGAAAAATCTACCGAAAAGTGAAAAGTCAAGCTTACTTCAATAGATTTGCTGGCATCATCTGGGACTCAGGCACTGCTTCTATTAGACTCTGCCATGTGTTGGTGGAATTTGGAATGACAAATCCAAATTCAAACAGCCATTCTTCTAAACATCGGCCCTGGGAAAATGACGAAGGAAATAGCTAAGGTAGGTAGGTAGCAAAATCCAAGGCACATTTCAATTCCAGCAGATGTTTGCTTTTTGATATAGCTTTTTGGAGTTTCCACTTGCTTTTTTCAAGCAGTCTCTTTAGGTTAAAAGGTAAAAATTGGCATTCATAGGTACCGAGAAAATGTGGTTCTACTGGCTGATAGAACTAGTGAAAACAGAGAAATGAAAAATATTCTTGAACAACAATGGGTTTTAAATGGAAAATCGTAGGAGTAGAAATCAAAGTTTATTACACTTAGCCCCCTTTGATTTGTCCACGGCGATATGTTCACCGTGTTTAAAGTAGGTACCCACAGATTCAGAGAAATGAAATGACTGACGATGCCATTTTAATTTCTATCTCTTTATCAATTTGAGGGGTGACATTTCGGGGGTATCGCACCCCGTGTTCGTTAATGAGGGTGCGATGCCCCCGAAACATCATGCCTCAAATTGATTCGGGGATCTAAAGTTTGTCATTTAATGTTTGCGAACATGCACTCTCCAAGTTCCCATCCCATGCCTTGCAACTTTACAAGGGACAAGGTGGGCTTCGCATAATTTCATGGTCAGCTTTGTACTTTTAAGGTGCCAGCTTGGAGGAAATTATTCAGAGCACAATACTTGCATTTCTAATAATTAAAAAATGTCATAACATAGGTAAGACCACATTGTCTGTTGCCAACTAAATAGAAGAAGACAGGACCCGTTGGCAGGAGTTCCAGTATTGCCTAAAATTTGTGCTCACATTTTCGGATTACGCAATTTGTGATTGGGTGTCTGGCAACAACAAAGTCAGTCCCCCCTTCCTGTGCGTGAAATGCGATTTCCCATGTAACCTGGCAAACTCTGATTGGCTGAAAACTTTGGTTGCAATATGCTGTGGTGAAATGTGGGTTTTCGGTTATAATATCAGGCAAAAGAGTAACCTTTCTATTTGCAACTGCCTTCGTCTGACTCCCATTGACTGTTCCAGATACTTGGTTCATGTGAAGGTACAAATGGGGACATCATGTCCTGGCACTCATATCCAAGAATCAATCACTGACTTTGGAAAGTAAGTAGGTAGCCTAGTTGATAACTGGTTATGAATGACAAAACAAAAATTGAGATGTGGTCCTCAAGTTTTGGCTAATTGGTAAAAAAACCAAACCTACTCACCTTGAATAATACTTTTTGCTCCAATCGAAATTTCTCCATTGGCTCAATCGATGAAAAATTGATCTCCCTCGAAACTGCTCGGCACTTCAAGATTTGTCTTGGAACCTTCGCTTCATGCTCGACATCTTGCACAGACCTGGAAGAACCATTGTCCAAGTTAAGTGGTTTCAATTTCTTTCAATTTTAATTTTATCATCTGTGCAAAAAAGTGGAAGAATGCTTGGTGCATGAGCTGCCTACCAAACATAGGTAACCTACATTATTTTTCACAGAGACTCACTTGGCAAAAAATTACAACAGAAAATTTTGTTTACCAGAAATTTAATTACTGAGACTTCTCTTGTGAGACTCGGTAAATTGTTCGCAAAAAGGTTCAACAGTGTCAGACCAATCAGAGCAGTTGGATGCAGTTTTTCTTGAATTTTGAATGGCTTTTGATCAAGTTCCCCCTGCTTCATTGCTTGAAAAACTCAGTGGTTTAAATTTGCTATCCTCCTGTGTTTGGATGGTTATCAGATTTTCTGGACTCACGTTCTCAGCAAGTGTGCATAAATGGGAGTTTTTCCCCAGTCAG
The DNA here is from genome assembly GCA_030068105.1 of Sinentomon sp. SZTP_YWyxl. Lineage (NCBI taxonomy): Eukaryota > Metazoa > Arthropoda > Protura > Sinentomata > Sinentomidae > Sinentomon > Sinentomon sp. SZTP_YWyxl. The sequence goes on from JASGXE010005236.1 coordinate 24,505, forward strand.
GCTGTTACGACTCTGGGGTCTTACCGGGATGTGTCTTGGCACCTACGCTGTTCTCCATTTTCATAAATGATCTTCCGGAGGTCGCGAGATGCCAGATAAATCTCTTTGCTGGTGATTGCATGATCTCAAATGAGATACGGTCCCCTGCTGACTCTTTACAACTCCAGAGTGATCTGGACAAAATTTCTTATTTATGCAAGAAGTGGGGTACGAGATTGAGTGAAAATAAGTGTGTTGTTCTTTGTTTCATACAAAAAACATCCCCATCCTGGCTGTTACTCTGTTGATGGTATAGCCTTGCCTGCAGTTGATCGGATAAAATATCTTGGTGTCACTTTCACAAAGACTAAGTTGGGAGGAACTTGTTTAGCACACAAGTTTGTGCCAGCATAGAGATAAAGCAGAAGGTGTACACTTCCTTGGTTTGCTCAATTTTGGAATATGCCAGGCCTCAACTGTGTGAGATCCCTACTGCGTACCTAAGTCAGATTGAGGAGGTAGAGATTGGTCCAGAGGAGGGCTGCCCGTTTTGTTGCAGGGCACTCCCAACTGGAGTGTGTCTGATATGATGCAAGAACTGGGGTGGAACTCTTTGGCTTCCCGTAGGAAGGTTGCTAGGTTGGCTGGTTTGTTCTTGGGGCTGAACAATGCAGGTGGCTGGCCCTCAATAAAAGAGTATTTATTGCCACCTGATAATTTTGGTGGACAGTACCATGGTTTTAAGCTCTATTCTGCTGCTTGTCACAAAAATGTGGAAGCATTCTTTTGCTGTATGGACTGTTAATGATTGGAAGGCATTCTCGTCGTTGGTGACACGCGTTTAAGTGTGACTATACACTGGGCGCATAACTACGCATGCGGCACCTGGCTGAATGCAGGTGACGAGACGGTGCAGGTGACGAGACGGCGCCAGACGACGTACCTATCTGCTCTCGGAAATTGGCCGACCATCCCTGGCTTCTTCGCCAGCAGAGGCCACATACCCACGTCTCTTATATGTTATTTATACGACCTGCACGGACCTGTCTCCGTTCATGGTCACACCTGCTGCGCAAAATATGAATACCCGCTGCACACATGCTTTGAAGATGTCTTCAGCCAAGAGACAACAGGTAAACAGGTTGGGACCGGAGGGTGGACATCAAGTGGTGATTAAAAAGGATAAATTTGCCCTTGCGCAACAACTGTTACCTTTGTTCGCATCATCATTTTTGAGGTGAGAGCGCTGGGGCCACAAAGAATGCACATGACAGAATTAACCGACAATGCGTTTAAAGGATATTGACCTGTCAGTCAATGCAGGTGATGATACTTTCCTTTGCGAGATATGGGGGTTCACGCAGATATCCACTCCAATGACCCAATGGCTCTTTCAAGGGTCACAGTAGAACTTGTGGATCGCTAGCGTTGGCTCATTTTACCATTCATGGTTAGCTCAGAAGAAGCAGCGATTCATCGGTTGTTCTGCTGTAGGTACCTATACATTCCATCTTCATCGTTATTCATTGAAAAGAATGCATAATGAACCTGTGGTTATCAACACCTGAACCGTAATGAAAATGCTAGTTGTGGAGTCAGGATTTGCAAGACAGCAGGTTTGATTTTCCAATGCGTGACAAACGAATTTCCTGCCTGACCATCTTTACCCAAGTGTCGCATGCGAGAGAGGTCCGTGGGTATGTGGCCTCTGCTGGCGAAGAAAATAGGGATGGTCGGCCAATTTCCGAGAGCAGGTAGGTACGTCGTGGAGTGCCGTCTCGTCACCTGCATTTAGCCAGGTGCCGCATGCGTAGTTATGCGCCCAGTGTATAGTCACACTTAAACGCGTGTCACCAACGACGAGAATGCCGATTGGAACACCCTTGGCAGTTGGTTCTGAGGTTTTTGGGACAGATAGTGATATTAGTGTGGGCACCTTCAACCGAAATGTCAGATCATGGCTGATGAAGTAACTTTGCTATACTGCTGTTTATCATTATTGTAGGTACGTGCACCCTTCTCTTTATTTGCAAATCATGACTTTTTGTGCTCTTGTTCTGTATATCACCATCGTCGTTTTGTGTTGATTTGCACCTGGACTATCGTCCTTGCAATTTAAGTTATTTGATTTGATTAATAAATCCCTCAATTTGCAGTGCAATGCATGGAGAAGCAACGCATGAAAAAACTGTGTTTCATTGCATTGCTTCTCCCTGTTCCAGCACCTGGCTGGGAAAGTTGTTTAATGAGAAAAGTTCCCATCACATAGCAACAGCATTCCTCCCGTGAAAAATTGGTTAGGCCACTGATTTTCATCACAAGTTTGATCATGTCAGCCCATCTAAGAGAGAGGCAAACTTGCAAGGTGACCTAATATCACAAAGTTTCACCTTATCCAGCATTAAAAATACAAATGAAGACATGGAAAGGAAGTGGAAGCATGTCATTTGAAAAATGGACCTTTTTGGATGTGTTTTTAAAATGACCAGAAAACAAAGCCATACCTTTCATTTGAAAAATGGACCTCTTTGGATGCGTTTTTAAAATGACCAGAAAAGCAAAGCAACCTACCTAGGTATATTTTACGAGCCTGCCGTTTGCCTAGACAGTCAAGCAACTTACAGATCATCATTTCCTTGCCAAAGTATCTCGCCTGAATCTGCATCACGGAGATTCATCCAATTTCTGTAATCCGTCACGAGTTGAGGAAATTAAATGCAGTTGAGATGAAATAAAATTCGGCAATGCCTAGCAAAATTAGGTACCATGTGCTTGTACATACCGGCATGAATAGATGCTAAACAATGCTCAAAAGTAGGTAAGTTTCCACTTAGCCTTGGAATTATCTTATTGAGTGTGTAACTCGAAAACACCAACCATTACCATATTTTAGCCCATCATTGGCAAATGAAAGACCTTTTCCATGTGGCCAAAAAGGCTGGCGCATGCATAATTTACATTCAAAATAGTGTACAATAACATTTTGGCTGCACCAAAATTATCCCACAAAGTCTACCTGACAAACAAGAACCGAAAGCCTGACATAATGTTCCAAAACTTTTGGCCAAAGTGGCAAAGACAAATTTTTGGCATCATTTCTGAAAACTAGCATCTCAAGCAGGTACCTACACAAGAAAAATTAGAAGCCCTGTATAGCACAGAACCTTAACATTTTTCCCAGGGCAGAAGGCATTCCCCACTCCGGCCGCTACGGCCAGTGGACCCCTGACAATGAAATCAGGGGTACTGCCCCTTGGAACTCCGTTGGAGGCTGTCTGCCTGACAATCCTCCTGCAATTGGCGCTCCACCCCAAATATTTTTTCTTCAGAAATTGTGGTCCCCAAAAAATGTTCCACCCCTGCAATTCTGATGAGCAAATAGGTAAATGAACCAGGGAGTGTGGGTAGGTAAATTGCTCCGATGTGCAGGTAGTGGATGCTTCCTCTTGTGGCCGAAAGCCACCTGCGGGGTCTGAGAGAGCAGCCTCAGCGGGGTTTCTATGGGCAGAGCCCCTGGCTGGGATTTTGGGATGCCCCAAAAGCAGATTTTTGAAAAACTAGAGGTCTCCAAATGGCATCGAACGATCTTTTACACCAAATTTCTACACCTAGGAATATACCTGTCTGTAGTAGGCAGGTAACGAACGAATATGTGGAGCTGGGTATACCTTGCTCAACTTGAAATATTCTACAAAAGAAGTAGGCCTACAAGAGGTACAAAACGCCTTGGACAAACAAAAGGGAGCTAAGTGATTGTTGAAAAATAATCGTTTCCAATTTGAAATACATAGGAATAGAAATTAAAGTTTTTTTCACTTAGCTCCCTTTGATTTGTCCAGGGCGAAAAGTGGCAAACATAAAATGCCAACCTGCCTCTGTGCATGTTGTAGTGTCCCACAGGCAACGGAATGAGATTTTCTAACAAGTCGGAAATGCTGTGATAAATGCCACATTTCCAATCCCGCTGAGGATTGGAAGGGGTTGTATCCTGTAAATCCAGAAGGTTGTTTGTTGAAGGCCTTCTGCAATCCCAAATGCTGAGCATGGTTAGCATAGAGGAAACCTTGTGGCCTCCCAACAGGTTTTAGAATCAGCTCAACCATTTTTCTTATCAATCGAGAGCTTTCAACATCAGTGGTGGCTGAGATTTTAAAAAGGATACACTCTGAAACCTTTTAAAATGTCTTCTGCTCTTGATGGCATCTGCAGCAATGTTGAAATAGGCCTATACCTAACACAGTTTGATATCTGGCCGAACTGCTGATTGCAAATAACACCACAGCTGGTAGTCTCTCCCTTTTCTGTACAGAATAAAATAGCCTAGAAAGCACGATGAAAAGTTAGGTCGGCAGCCCCTACAGAACAGAGCATAGGTACCTATCACCCTTGGGGGCAAAAATATCACCATCAATGCATGTTCATTAAGTCATGTTTCAGGACAGTCATGTTTCATGTGAACTCCACAATGCTCGGCATTGGGCCATTTCACATTGTGTCCCCTCCTCAATTTTCTAAATTTCTCTTGAATGGACTTACAGCACTGCCTACACCAGGGGGCTGCCTTCGGTCTTCTCTGCCCTTTGCCACCTGTTGTCGGCCACCCTTTCTTTCTCAGCAGATTAAGATTGGTCTTGACTACCACCCTATTGGTCAACTGCTGCCTTCAAAATTGCTGATATTACTCCTGAGGCCTCTACAAAGTGATTTTTTTCATCTCGAAATGAATATTTCGCGCGCCATTCTACAGACGAATGCCGAATGCAAATTTTAATCTCTGTTTCAATGTGCCATGAAAATGCCAAAACATAGAATCTTCACTTGTCTCGAATCTTCCATCGATCACGCTACCACATAAAATTTAATGTTAAAAAAGCGATAAACATGGGCAAAATCACTACCTACAAAAATGCATGTGCTTAACAGATGCTTGGTGACAAAAAATGTGATTCTTGAGGTTCATCATGATTGGTGGCACTAAACTCCTGCATTCAATGAGTTCCCAGTGAAGAATCATCTCCAATCTGATGATTTTCGAATATCGAAATCAATCTTTTGCATGGGTTGCATGCTCTTTGTGATATTACCACAATAAAAATAGAAAAAAAAATATGAGTGACAACAAAATACGAAACTGCTTTGCCGGCATTTTTTAAATTCGTATTTCATGGTGTCTATCCAGATATTTGAGCATGCCTTCACGAGTGAATGACTTTTCAACCACCATGACTGCCACGAAAGGGTTCGTTTGCAAGCAGAAAAAATGTGCAAGCTTCGTCTTACATTTCCGAAAACTGGATTTGTGGAAAAGTGAGACTGGAAATGCTAGAGTGAATCAGGTGTGATTATCTTTTTGATTGTATGTCTATGAGTCTGAAATAAACAGAAGTGATGAAGGCACACCGCCATTACCTATCCTTCATGATTTTCTGTTAAAAGACCTTAAAGATTGTCATCTGATGTAAAAAACAACAGTTGTGGTGACCGATTGATTAGGATGTGCTAATGTTGTTCATTCTTTCTTTCTATTCCCCTAGGTGGGTGGGTGGGGGTAAAGTTAAATGAGAGTTTTAGCAGTTTTAGAAATTGTGCTGGCAGGGAGGCCAGGCACGAAACTTTGAAGGCCAACCTTTGTTTTGGCTGGCTGGCTGGTAGAGCAAAAGGGTGGAAGCAGTAGATCTACCTTGTTGGAAGTGGCCAAGAGAGGGCCAGCCTCAGAAGAACACTGAGGGTTTGCTGAGATGAATGCCAGCTGATTTGATGTTTTTGCAAGACCAATCAGAAAGGACGATTAAAACATCAACTCTGATTGGGGAGGTGCCAGTGTGTGAAGTGGACTCAATTAAAATCATCGTGTGAAGAGTGCAACAACTGCTGAAGAGGAGAGACCTGAGCAGTTTGCGGGCCCAGTGAAGGGAGGAGCTGCGTTCACACAACTGATCAAAGTGGGGATTGGATTGCCCAGTGAACTGAGAGAGATTGGATTGCCCAGTGAACTGAGAGAGATTGGATTGCCCAGTGAACTGATAAGAGTCTCGTTCGTTGAGAGACTCGCAGGAAGGCGTGACCAGCGGCAGTGGGGAGGACCCTGCGTGTGTGCTACAACGGCAAGGCCGAGAAGGTGAAATACAAATGTTTTTCTTTGTCATTGAAGCCTTGACACCTATTATCATTTGTTGTTAACCTGTGAATTGGATAAATTCTATTGTCTCTTATTTTATTATTTAATAAAATTTAGGTTCCCATCAGGGTGATTGGAGGTGCTCTCATGAGTTGATTGAGGCTAATGATTAAAGCCTGTACTGACACAAATTTAGGTTTAGGATTTGTGCTGAGTCTTTTGATTAAAGTGAACCACCTACAAGAAGACAGAAGAAGCTGCTGAAAGAGAAAGAGAAGACGAGTGACAGGATAGAGGTGGTAAGTCCTAGTCATGAGTCACGTTACAATTTGGTGACCGTGACAGGACCCTGACAGGAATATCTAGGTCAAAAAGGGTCAACCTAAAGATACGAGCCTGTAAATTGCAGAGGAACAGGTTGGATGATGGGGTGGCGAGAGGATCTGGAGATATTAAAGAAGGAGGTGAAAAAGATCAAGGATGAAGAGTTGAGAAGAGAGAAAGAAGTGAGGTTGGAAGAGTGGGTGGAGGTAATGGAAGAGAAGGAGTTGCAGGAAAGAGATGAGGAAAAGCGTCCATGGTTGTTTGCGGTCTGGAATAGTAGAAGAGAGGTGGTTAAGTTGTTTGCGGCACCGGATCCGGGTTCATCAAGGACTGTGATGCATAGGGGTACGATAGAGAGATATGGTGGGAAGTTAGTGGAAGAAAGACGAGCGGAGATAATATTGGATGGCAAGAAGATTGATGATGTTGTTTGTGCGGAGGTAGAGTTGAGGATCTTGGGAAGAATTTGGAGAGGGGAGGTTTTGGTGACTGAGTTGACGAAAGTTGATGTGATGATGATAGGAAGAGACATAATTTTTGCTTTGGGAATAAAATAGAACCTCGAAAATGTCAATTTTAAAGTGCAGAGAAGAGTGACCGAGAATAAAATGTGGATGGGAGGACTGAAGAAGGAAGGTGAGAGAGACTTAGAGAAGTCTGTAGACCAGGAGGAAAGAAAGGCGGGTGGACAGAGCTGTAAGAAAAAGCAAGTCCAGGAGGAGTTGTTGAAGATTGACGAGCAGTGGAAGGAACCAGAGGTTGAACAAAGGAAGATAATGGGGAGAGAGCTGGAGAAAGTTGAGGACAAGAAGGAAGAAAAAGTTCAAGAAGAAAATAGAGAAGTTGAAGATAAACAGGTTGAGTTTGGTTTAGAGAAAGATTGTTGTCAGATGACGAAAGGGAGAGAGGAAGACATGGTGAAGCAGGTAGTTGAACAAATGAGCAGAGATAAAGATGAAGAGAAGGTTACGGAAATACCTAAGCGAAATTTCGCAGGCTAAATCAGGAGTTATGAAAGACAAGGAGGAGAGTGCAGAAGGAAGGATAATGATGAGCAGCTTGAAAGAACTGAAGAAGAAATTGGCAGAGTTAGATAAGGTTCATGAGAGTGTAGGTAGGTAGAGAATTTAAACCGAGGCGAGAAGATGAGAAAACATGTGCAAGCTTCTTAATCTTGCAATCAAGCAAATCTTAATCTGTTTTAATGTGACATGAAAATGCCAAAAAATAGAATCTTCATCGTCTCGAATCTCCATCGATCACGCTACCACATAAAATTTAATGTTAAAAAAGCGATAAACATGGGCAAAATCACTACAAAAATGCATGTGCTTAACAGATGCTTGGTGACAAAAATGTGATTCTTAAGGTTCATCATGATTGGTGGCACTAAACTCCTGCATTCAATGAGTTCCCAGTGAAGAATCATCTCCAATCTGATGATTTTCGAATATCGAAATCAATCTTTTGCATGGGTTGCATGCTCTTTGTGATATTACCACAATAAAAATAGAAAAAAATATGAGTGACAACAAAATACGAAACTGCTTTGCCGGCATTTTTTAAATTCGTATTTCATGGTGTCTATCCAGATATTTGAGCATGCCTTCACGAGTGAATGACTTTTCAACCACCATGACTGCCACGAAAGGGTTCGTTTGCAAGCAGAAAACATGTGCAAGCTTCGTCTTACATTTCCGAAAACTGGATTTGTGGAAATGTGAGACTGGAAATGCTAGAGTGAATCAGGTGTGATTATCTTTTTGATTGTATGTCTATGAGTCTGAAATAAACAGAAGTGATGAAGGCACACCGCCATTACCTATCCTTCATGATTTTCTGTTAAAAGACCTTAAAGATTGTCATCTGATGTAAAAAACAACAGTGGCCTCAACTGAACAGTTGAGTCACTTGGCACACCACACTGCCCAATTTGTTTGCTTCTGTTCGGTCTATGTGGAAAGTAGGAAGTGATCAACTTCCAAAAAAGAATGATGTTAAAAAATGTGGAAAGAAGAAAGTGATACATTTTCAAAAAAGAAATTATGAACAAAACGAGGGCACAATTATTTTCTGGACATTCGAGCAGGAATGCCAATGGCTCTTAACATTTTGACGACCTACTATTTAAGGGTCACAGGCATTGAAGCCACTGGACAGTGGTATCCCCAGTTCATGCTTAATTTTTTGCCAATGGCCACAAACCACGAAACTGCACTCAGTGAGATGAGTGTTGAGGTATGTTTGAGCCAAGGCAGATGTAGTTTGCTACAGGCGTGACTGATAACACAAAAAAGAACATGTGTGGGATGTATGTGCAAACCACCGGTGCAGGCAGTGAATTTTTAGAATCCCGAAGTGGGTGTTGTGGATGGCAATGTACGAAAAAATAAAATAAAATAAAACAAAGAAAGTAGGTCAGGTAACATGGAAGTTCCACCAACAGCATCGTCCAGATATAAGTTGAGTACAGCAGCAGGAACAGAAGCATGGGCCACAAAAAATAGGCCCAAAAAAGATGCACAATAATTGTCAGATCACCATAAATTTAACGGGTTGGTAGGTATTTCAATTCAATGCATGAAAAAAATAAAGAGAAAGAAAAAAGACAGTCAAAGGATGACGATCCTTTCAGAAATTAAGCAGGAAAGCATGGTCCTAAACAAGTCCTAATAGTATAGGTCAGAAGGTACCTACCTACCTACCTATCTAAGGAGGTAATAAACTACCTACGCCTGGGCTTTATGTCGTCGGTGACGATAGCTTCAAATTCAAATTTAAATTCAAATTCCTAAAGTAGTGGTGTTAGGTTAGGTTAGACTAGGATAGGAGCATATGTTAGAAGTAAGGATGGGATACGTAACATGCTATCATAACCCAACCTTACCTACTCGTACCTAAACTAACACCCCTACTTTGGGCTCTCGCCGCGTGACTGACACAAGGCGACCCCTTCCCCCGTTGTAGTAACCGGCGAAGGGAAGGAAGGCAATGACAGAAGCGATCATTTCATGATCTACCTGTTTCTTTTTCTTTTATCTTTTACTTTATTTTTGTTTTTAGTTTTTGCATATTTAATTTGTGATCGTGAATGGGTGTGGTAGATGTGGCATGCCTGGGGTGTTCTTCTGTGGGTGTGTGTGTGTTTGTTGTCTGACTGTCATTGCATGCTATATGACTAGGCCCCGTCCACATTCCGATGATCTGTTTTCCGAACCCCTCCTTCCTTTACCCATGCCTCCTTACGTGAAAATGCAGCTGATGGTAGCGTGTCCTTCCCTTCCCTCCCCCTTCCCAGGTATATGATGAACTTTGCTGTCCACAATTGATGATTGCCTTAATGGCATGAAACCCTGTAGATCAGCGTGTCTGATACCCGTAAGTGCCTGTACCTTTTATTTGAATTTGAAGCTATCGTCATCAACGTGGCTTTGTGGCAGATAAAAAAACCTGGCGTCAGTTTGGTTCATGCTAAAGGGCATCAATTCATGCTAAAGGGCATCAATTCGTGGGGCTTAGCAACACCTTTAGGTTTTGGGAGGGCATCACAATGCATCATGAAGTTTTGCATTTTCTGACGTTTTCAAGGGCTCAGGTGGAAGAGCTCAAGAAAGCATTCATAAAAACAAAAACATGAAAGTGCTCCACAAGTTTTGCACAATTTGGCATGCACAATAATGATATTTGAAAGGTCATTATACTCCAGGCTGACAAGTTTTTTTTTCTGTTGCCCTTAATTTATATTTTTTTTTGACTAGTTTTTTTGAAAAGATGTTTGTAGTTTGTCCATTTCAATGTGGGTTCAGTTTATCGCCCTAGTAGGTAGGTAATAGGTAGTAGGTCAGCCTAGGTAGGTATATAGGTTTCTTGGATCATGCCCCCATTTCGTTTCCTTGGAGATATGCTAATTGTGCCTTTTCTTTTTTTCCATGTTTTCATGCACTAAAAATTGAGGTACCTACCGAAATTGATAGGTATATTTGTGACAAAATTGATTTCTTGTTGTGTTATCTATTCATCCGAGCCTGCTGTCAAACTGTCACCATCTGGACAATGCCATGCTGGAATCTTCATGTCCCCTGACCTGGTTCGTGTTCTTTTGTTTTTCTGGCCACTTTCTTGACAATACCCACATGGGTTTCTAAAACTGTACCGCAATCTCTCTGCACCGATGGTTTGCACTAGAAACCATGTTTTCTTTTTTATTGCCGATCGCGACGGCGTCTTATCTGATCTTAACACAAAAAGATACATGCTGCCTCGGTGAAAGAACACGACGACTTGATTGTTGTCGTGGTAATTGCCGAGGCAAAAAAATGATGCATGTCTGACCGGGGTTTACCACGTCCAATGGCTTTTACTGCCTGTGGCCCCCAACAGAGTTAGTTAGAAAGGGCTAAGCTCTTATTCTTGTGGCTAAGCTCTTGTATCAATGTTTTTTTTATTAGAAGAATTTTTGAAATGCCCCCCAGGTCGTACTCCCGAAACGCCAAATCCATGGCAGTGAAGGCGAAAAGGCGAAGCGCAAATCGAATGTTTGGCCAGAAAAGCGACGCCATCACAGGAAAACAAAAAACGTTTGGACAACGAAATGACCTCGTCGGAGACAAAAACAACAACAATGGGGAATGGAAAAAAAGAGTAGCCAGCAAACCAAGCAAGAATTGTTGAAAACGAACCCGATTGGAGAAGTTGAGCAGCAGGAAATTCAGTCACAAAACTGACCATAGATGATGGCAACAGCCAGTTGGCAATCAATGAGGTTCCAAATTTATCCAGTCAAAGTATGCATGGTAAAGCCTAGTCGGGAATAATATCCTCCGATAAAAGTGAATTGACTTCGTTGCTTTTCTGAAAAGAGGGTCAGCCGCCTTGCCAGCTCGGTTTTTCGTTGCTGGTCATTTTGGTTGACTATTTTATTGCGACCTACCGTTTTTTGTTATCATGTTTTGATCGTGGCGGGTGATATGGGCCTGCGGCCAACGACAAAAAGCGATAGCTTGTTCCTTCCCAATCCCGTCGCCCTACTGGGTCATCAAAAAAGTGTCTAACTACTCCATTTTCTAATTCTAATTTTATTTCTTACAAAAATTCCCAGTTGGAGTCAAGAAAGCGGAAAGGGAAACAAGTAATTCAATTTCAAGGATATGAGTAGGAAAAAAATGAAACTTACGGCAGGATGCATCATCGCTTGGAAACCAGATCAAAGAAAGCAGGCAAGATGATGCATAAAATCTCCAGAAGGTGATTGTGAGTGAAGAGATCGTAAACAATATCGCACCGAGCACCAACTCGACATCATTTTGGTAGAGATCGTAAACATCGTCACAGAAACCACAAAAGTTAAATTTGAAATGCAAGCATTTCCTCGTTGGTAATGGTAGTAAGTAAATAGATCCTAGAAAAAGGATTCCAAGTAATGATGCATCGCATCCGCAAGTTGGAAAGGAAGAAAAAAAACATTAGTCCATTATAAAGAAATTGAAACGCCATTGAAATACAAAAAGAAAGCCTACCTATCCGGTTGAAATTTGGCAAATAAATCCTACATTACCCTAACCTCTAATATTTACACCCCCAAACGGAGGCCGATGGCCTGGGAAGGAGAGAGGAGATTGGCAAAGCCAGCACTGGGTCCCCACCCCTAAAGGCCTCACAAAAAATGGGACAGGATAGGGAAACCACACACTCTGGTCAAAGGAAAGTTTATGTTTCATCCACTAAATCACCAATTTCTTATTCTTTTTTGTTGGGCAGAGAGATCATCGCAGAGGTCACGCTACCTTGCCGAGGTTGTTAATCATTTACTTTGAATTACCTAGATGAAAATTTCCACACAACTCGGAGACAGCGTCAGCCCCGCCATGATCTCTCCACTGACAACCATCCAGAAATCCCTAGGAATGGGGAAAAAAAAATTTATTTTCTGCGGGGTCAGCAGCCAGCAGCAAAAAGTGGCGCGACCCCTCATCGCCGACGCGATGAGGCCACGAAATAATTCCAGAATCTTGTCAGGGGAGCTGTTCCAAAGAAAAACTGAAAGCTCCCGCTCAAACTGCAATAAATTGTTGAGGGATGTCACCCTGTGAGGCAGAGAATTCCAAAGGTACGGCCAGCAATAGCTGGGAGACTTTTTACCAAGATTGGTTTGAGGCTTGCTGGGTACTAACTTCCTATTGGATGCACCTCTTGTTAATACATTGCCACTGGCTTGAACTAGTGACAGGACATTGGGACGAACTAAAATGCGGACGCGGACAAATGGGAGAGATGGCGGTTCGCAAAACAAGCGAATTACGAGGAATCACAGGTTTGGTTAGGTTAGGTTGAGTTGGGTTTGAATGGGTTAGGTCTGGTTACGTTGGGTAAGATTACATAAAGGCAGCTTGGTTTGGAGGTTTTGAGGTCCAGATTCGCACTGCAGGCACAGACCGCAAATTCAGGTGAAACATTGTTTCTTTGAGCGAGGGAAACCGAGCTCGTAGGTTTTTTGTTTCATACAGGTCTTAGCACATGAAGGATGATGAAGTTCTGTACAAATATTGCTCGTCTCGCCTGTCTGATGGCTATTGGCCATAATGTATGCTTCCCTGTCTGCACCAATGGAAGTATTTATCCAATGGAAGTATTTATTTTTTTATTTATTTTTTTTAGAACATTCAAGTTTTATCTCGATTAAGCTAAAAGGTGGGCTGGGCATAGGAAAGGACTTGTTTATCGTCGGATCCTACATTAGCCCAGTTGATGACCTCTCCGAAAGACTAGATTATTTAATAAATGAGTGGTTGGGGACAGGTAGTGGGATGGAGAGTGATAATACAATCATTTTGGGAGATCTGAACTGCAGAGTGGGTGGTGAGACAGACGAACAACTTGAGGAATTACAGTTTCAGGATGAGGATTGCCCAATTTCTCAGGTCTGCTGGAATCTCAGTTCTGAACAAGATCGTTGTCTTCCAAAAAGATCTTCAAAGGATCAAACAATAAACTCATCGGAGAGAACTTTGATGGGCTTTTGCAAATCTTTTGATCTTGTTCTTGTGAACGGGAGGCATCCGGGAGACGAGGATGGAGCTCTTACTTTTCATGGTCAGCTTGGAAGTAGTGTAGTTGATTATATGATCTGCCATTCCAGTTTATTTCAGAAAGTTGTTTTATTCACTGTATCTGATGTATTGTCCTTTTCTGACCATTCCTTTATAAGATTTTCCTTTTATCATCCCAAGGAGACCGCTTCTAAATTTAAATGTGCACCTGCTGCTCCGTCAGGTACACATGGCGTTTGTAGATATATGTGGAAAAATTCCTTCAGACAAAACTTCTTAAGCAAACTGAGTGGCAGTATTTCCAAACAAAATTTGGAGCGTGCTCAAGATCTCCTTGATTCATGCACAGGGCCCACTGTGGCTCACGATATAGATGCTTCTGTTGACATGATCACTTCCACCATTCTCAGTTCAGCCATTAAGCACAGAAATGAGGGTCAGGCCCTTGAAATAAAACACTCTAAAAATAGAACTGAGCCATCATGGTATAGGAATTGCTGTCGAAATTTGAAAATAGAGTTTGACAGAGCTAGGCGCACAGGTGAGAGAATTTTGATAAACAAATCAAGAAATAAATATCGAAAGCATACACGGTGGGAGAAATTCCGTCATGAGAAAGCTATGGGAATGACTTTGTACCATGGTATGTTTTCTTCTCCAAAACTTTTCTGGAAACATTTCAACAGGAAGAAACCAGTTGACCAAACAGCATTATCTATTTCATTGGAAGACTTTTATAATCATTTCAGAGGATGCTGGAAAAGGATGAAGTAGAAGTAGAGGATGAAGTAGAAGTAAACTATCATCAGAGGGGAGTGGGCATTATTGAGGATTGTGCAGCCCATCAGGGAGCTGTTAGAGAGCAGACAGGAGATGCCTTAAATTGCAAGATTACCAGATCCGAAGTCTCTGGGGCAATTAATAAGCTGGCAAATAACAAGAGCCCCGGTAGTGATGGCATTTTAGCTGAATTTTTGAAAGAGGGTCGACATATATTAATACCGTACTTGGTGGTGCTTTTTAACAAGTTGCTAGACACAGGATACTTCCCGACTGCTTGGGCAATGGGGATAATTGTGCCAATACATAAGAAGGGGAATAAGGGTGAAGTTGAAAACTACAGGGGTATCACATTGTTGAGTATACTGCTAAAAGTGTTCACTGGGATTATTAATGCCAGGATTTATGCCTGGGCCGAAAGTGAGGACAAGTTTACTCCATTTCAGGCAGGTTTTAGGAAGAACTACAGCACTGTAGATAACATATTTATATTGCATTCTTTGGGAAATATTTTAAATGCAAAAAACAAAAAATTATGGGTTTGCTTTGTTGATTTCCAAAAAGCTTTCGACACAGTGAACAGGGGCAAATTGTGGGCCAAGCTCAAAAATTTTGGAGTGAATGGCAAAATCCTCAATGTTATCATTTCTATGTATAACCGGTTTGCTTCGAGAGTAAAGTGGCAAAATCAGGAATCATCACCCATTCATATTGATGCAGGGGTTCTGCAAGGGGAAATCCTGTCTTAATGACCTTGGGGAATATCTCGATCTTCGAAGGGAGTTCCAGGGGTGACGGTGCACTGTGGACAGCTCTCAGAGCATTACAATGTGTTGATGTATGCAGATGATCTTGTTTTGGTGGCAGATTCCTTCCTTAACCTTCAAAAAAGCTTGGATGCCCTCAGAGACTACACTTTAGACTGGGATAGTGGGATATGAAGGTGAATATTTCAAAAACGAAGGTCATGAAGTTAAACAGCAGGCTCCCCACTAATCCTGATGGAGTGCTTTTCGATGGGCAACCGCTGGAGATTGTAACCAAATACCTGTATCTAGGCATATAGTTTTCCTCTGCAAACACTTTCTCTGCTCAGGGCTTAAAGTGTAAATAAAAAGGGGCGGGCACGCTCAAGAATAAAAAGGGCACATGCCTCCGAAAAAGGGCACGAAATACAGTGTGCAAAGCGTTGCGCGAAGCGCAACGCCGGGGGAGGGGTTCGGGGAGGGGGTGTCCCCCTCCCCGAAGGCGAAAAAATTTTGAAAAATGGAACCTCAAATGGTACTCAGAGTGCTCAATTTTTAAAAATAACAGTTTTTCCACACAATCACCGCTGCGGCGTTTGCTTACAACAGTTGTCCACGGCGGCCAGATGTCTGACGAATCCTGGCATATCCCGATTTGGCATGTGGACAAAAAAGCAAAAATAAAAAAAAACTACCCAACCTGCCAATTGCATTAACCTGACCTGCATAACATATTCTGACCTGAACCAATTTTTTTCAACAGTGTGTTTTCCGGTTTTCCCACTTTTTTGTGGGTCGGGAGTTTCACATGGGGAAAGATGGAAAAGTGACTCGATTCTTGTGGATTTGAACTGTCCCTGCCCCACCGCTGCAGAAAAAAGTGAGGTCGGGTCATAGTAGTCGATGCGGCAGTATTTGTAAGTCCTCAATGAAATCGGGGGGGGGGGCACGCAGGTTCCCCGGGGTGAGAGTCTGACCGTGCTGAGTTACTCAGAATAAATTTTCTCCTGGGAACAGTTCAATTGTTGATCCGGTGTCTCACTGTGTTCAAAGAGGCCGGGGGAAATGTATGAAACCCTTCATACCAACTTCCCACGGAAGAGAGCTGAGATCGAACACAGCAAGAGGCACAAGCAACGAATACCAAATGCATTGAAGAGTGAGGTAATTCGACTATCGAGTTCAACTCCAACGTGTGGACCAGATGGGCAGATGCATGGGAGGGATATGGGCGGGTGAACATGGCTGGGACAGGGTTGCATTCCGGCAACGGCAATTGGAATTCGATGGTTGACGTTGACCTTTGACCTCAATTGATTTGGCTTGATTGGAATACGGTGCTTCCACAGCTGGTGGCTTGACAGGGATGACGGTGCCGGCGGCCTACGGCCTCCGGCACCGTCCAAGCCCGGCGCTGTCAGCTGCGATTTTTGAATTAAACAGCAGGAGAAAACAGACAGAGAGGTCACATGCTGCGCTGGGCCACGACAATCCGAGTCATGATTCACATACTTGTTCACACAATGACTTGCCGCATTTTTATTTTTGAGCGCATTTCACCAATTTCGAAGAGCCAGCAATCAGGAGGGAAAAAAATTTTTTGCTGGCTATTTTTTAGATGGGGGTACGCAGGGGCACTGGAACAGAAACCGGAGGGCACGCTCGACAGGAAATGGGCGGGCACGCCGTGCCTCTGCCCAAAAGGCCGGCGGGACGGCGTGCCCTTGCGTGCCCCCCACTTTAA
>JASGXE010005237.1:0-25080 GCA_030068105.1 Sinentomon sp. SZTP_YWyxl
ACTAAGCTCTGAAGAATCTGGAGACGCTGTTCCAAATTATTTTTTTTTTGTGTTTTTAACCAAATTTGTCCAGATATTCCAAATTACATTTTTCCTCCGGTTTTCTACACAAGCTCTGAAGAATCTGGAGACGCATATTATTTCTAAATTAATTTTTTTTTTGTTTTTACCAAATTTGTCCTGATATTCCAAATTACATTTTTCCTCCGGTTTTCTACACTGAGCTCTGAAGAATCTGGAGACGCATGTTCCAAATTATTTTTTTTTTGTGTTTTACCAATTTTCCAGATATTCCAAATTACATTTTTCCTCCGGTTTTCTACACTAAGCTTTGAAGAATCTGGAGACGCATATATTCTAAATTAATTTTTTTTGTGTTTTACCAAATTTGTCCAGATATTCCAAATTACATTTTTTCCTCCGTTTTCTACACTAAGCTCTGAAGAATCTGGAGACGCATGTTCCAAATTATTTTTTTTGTGTTTTACCAAATTTGTCCAGATATTCCAAATTACATTTTTCCTCCGGTTTTCTACACTAAGCTCTGAAGAATCTGGAGACGCATATTATATTCTAAATTAATTTTTTTTTTGTTTTACCAAATTTGTCCTGATATTCCAAATTACATTTTTCCTCCGGTTTTCTACACTGAGCTCTGAAGAATCTGGAGACGCATGTTCCAAATTATTTTTTTTTGTGTTTTACCAAATTTGTCCAGATATTCCAAATGACGTTTTTTGTGCTTTACCAAATTTGTCCGGTGTGCACCGTAAAATTCATCTTCTTACATGTCTAGATAGCATTGTATGACTTTCTGATCCACATGCGAGAATACTAGACTTTGGTTCATTTATCTAAAATATTATACCTCTGGACGCAGTTGGTTTTTGATTATCATGATCCAACAAGAAAATGAATATCATGCAAAATTGAAAATCGGGTCTGACTTGTATAAGTTTAAGGAGCACGCTGATCATTTGAATTTTAGTTGAAAATGTGGTTTTGGAATATCTTGCCTTCTTTTCATGTTTGAAATCACGGAATTGTGCGACACGGTCAGATTTTGTGAGTTTTGTAGCCTTGACACTTTTTAATCGCTTATTTAAAATGTGCCTTTCGCACTCCAACACATTAAGGAATGACTCCGTGAAGAGGCTTCATGATGCGGGAGCGAATCGTCACATTTCCACACAATTCCAGAAACGAACGGACAAGGGAGTTAATCGATTTTTTGCATTTCTTTCCAATGATCTGCAAACAGCGATAATAAAATTGTAGTTATCTCTGTGTTACAATAATTCCAACATGGAAACACATGTTGCGGGAATTGCCGTTGCGTCTGGATAGAAATGACAAATCTGGGCTTCCACTCATAAAGATGGACTTTCAGGACACCCTCCGACTGGTGCAACCATCATGTGTTTTTTTCCCTATTGATTGTGATGTTTTTTTCTTTCTTTCTTTTTTTATCCTTTTCTCTCCTCTTTAGACTCTTGAACATAGTTACAGCCATGCCCCATATGGTTTACATCAAGCTAATCATATCTACGTTGGATTTTAATATGGAGGGAATGGGACGGTAAGAATAGAAAATTTCAAACATCTTTGTTTTGATTCAATGCATAATTGCTGGCATTTGGTGACAAGTCACTGTGCAGTAAAATTCAGGATGCTCAATTGAGGGGCACCACGAACGGGTAACTAACCCTTCGTAAATATGAAAAATGTGTTTCCCCTCCGCGAACATGGGGTTTTATCAAGCACAAGAACGAAGAGACGAAATAGACCGCTGGACGCTGATGTTGGACCCAGACTGAAGATGTGCCCAGATAGGTTGCTTGCGTACGGGCCTGGGTTTGATGAAGGTGGGGGCGTGGGGTGTGGGGCAGTTGGTGTTTTGGGTGTTGTTTGGTTGCGGGGGTGGACGGCTGGCTGGTTGCTATGTAAGATCCAGATCCAAGTTATATTCTGTGGAGTCCAGGGCAAATCATCTGTTGGGATCAGGAGAGGAAGGGGTTTTAAGGGAAAATAAGGGTACTTTGGGTTGGGCAGACGGGGGCAGTTAGTCGGTCGGAGTGTCTATTGCCGGACAACCATTGTGCCCAGGTCGTCGTTCACGGAAAAAATCTGGTGTCCTGCCAATCATCACAGACAAGCTAGCCATGGACGATAACCATGGGGCACAATGGTTGCCTGGCAACAGACACTCGGACTCACTTCCCCCACCTGCCCAACCCATAGTACCCTCATTTTCCCACCCGTTCGTCTCCGGATCCCAGCAGATGACTTTGCCCTGAACTCCACAGAATTCAACCTGGATCCCACAGAGCCACCAGCCATCCCGTCCGCACCCGCAACCAAACGACACTCAAAACACCAACAGGCCCACGCCCCACCTTCATCAAACCCAGGCTCACACGCAAGCAACCTACAGGCACATCTTCAGTCTTGGTCCAACATCAGCATCCAGCGGTCTATTTCATCTATTTGTTCTTGTGCTTAATAAAGCCCATGTTTGTGGGAGCTAAAAAAGGCACTTTTTTCAACATTTACAAATGGTTAGCAGCCTATTTGTGTAATTTCGTCAACAATCCAGGCTCCCTTGAAGTAAAAAAATTTTATGGCTAACTGGAACTTCCTGTTCCTTCTTATTCAGCATGATGCAACCTGATTTCAGTGATTGGTGCAGTCTAAAATGCTTCCCCAATTTCATTGCAAATGTGCTGCAGCAAAATTGAATGGGAATGAAGAGCAGGGAACATTGGATTTTTTTTATTTTTTATCGATCGATTTGATTCAAACCTTGCATCAATTTTGAGGTACTTTTTTCTCAATATATGTAAAATTTCACCCCCATTGTTATTAGCTCAGTAGCTGTGGCCAATAGATGTTCAAAAACGCATGGGACAGACCCCATAAATATCAGATGGAGAACTTGGGAAATCTTGAAGCTTTGCTGTTCACTGTTTTTTTAACACCATTGTGTGGACAGAAGAGTGTGAAACGTTCTCATCTTCAAATGGAAGTGATGGAATCTCAATTTATAGCATGAATGTTAGCATGGAGAGGAGATCTCAATTTATAGCATGAATGTAAACATGGAGAGGAGAATTATATCTTTGTCAACATCTTAGTGCTGTTTCAAATGCATTTAAACGCGAGTTGAGACTTTTTTCATTGAAACTGGAAATTAAAATTAAAATTCGACATAAAATTGTCTGGTCGTGAAATTTGTATTTTGGACTCTTTTGAACACTTCTTTACTTCTTTCAAGCAACATTTATCTGATGCTCTTAAGATTTTCGAGAAATTTTATTTTTGAACAATGTCCAACTTCACTTTCTTCTGCAACAATATTAAATTTGAAAATATATTTTTTTCCAGTGTAATCCTCATGACAGCTTTGGCATCTCCTTCAGAACCATGTCGCATGTATACCACACGCTTTCTAAGATTATTCGTCAGAATAAAGAGTACAGAGTTTGCCAAGTGGGGCTTGGAATTACTCGTCAGTCAACTTTATGACAGCAGCCGGGCTGTCAGTTTGGCAGCTTCCGAGATTTTGGAGGAAGCGGTTGATCACCCTGTTAGTTATTTTTGTGGTTGACATGTCTGAATTTTATCAAGGTTGCAGTGTGATTATTTTTATCTAAACTAGCGGTGGATTGAATGAACTCATACATGTGTTTTTCCCATTTAACTGTTGCATCCGAAACTTTCTTTATTTCTTTTTTCTCTTGTGCAGGCGGCAGAAATTAAAGTGCCAGATTTAAACAGATCTTTCTGGAGCTGTCAAATTTTGTGTTTGCTGAAATCTGAACAGTTGCAATTTTTTGCGTGTAGGAGAACATCAATTCCACCGCCACAAGGCATTCGACATCTGTTGATTTCTGATGTTGGATGTTGTTTTGCAATTTAAGCCTATTGTTGTTACCTAGTTTTTGTTTGGCCATGCTTTGTTGTACCTAATCCCACCAATCTGGTGAACGCTTGTGTCCGGGGCATTTTTTGTTTATTCATCCACGTGAATGTAGACGTGAATGTCAATGTAAACATCGATATATAAATTGTGCCATTCTATCTATGAGAACGAAGTGGAACGAACGAAAGGTGTGAGTGGAACATCAGTGCTGCTGGGAGTCTTTTAACTGGGCTTCAAGAAGCTTTCAGGCTGAATTCATGTTTTCTTTCAGCTTGTGGACACACTGAATACATTTTATCACCTGCTGCGAAAACAGGTGAAAAGTATCGGGCGCTCTTTTTCCCATAGTCATTTTTTTTTCAGAAAAAAATAAAAAAGAGAACTCACTCGACGATTTATTCTCCAGTTGAAGACAACAGAGCTGAAGTTTTGGAGGCATCTGGCTCTCCGTTGACGAAGCCAACTGATGGATCAGCGTAGCAGTTTTCTATCTCAAATTCTCCAAATTTCCACCCCACTTATGGTGATCTCTTCAAAAAAATAAAATAAAATAAATCTCTTGTTAAAAATACAAGCATAAAACACCTTGAAACTAGAGTGGTTGGCCTATTCAAATGTTTTAACCCTAGCAATGCCAAGCCTGTGCCAGATAGCACAAACGGGTCATTTTTCCCTGTAAAAAGTGGTTTTGAAAGTTTCAGGCCTGTGCACCCTGAAGTGTGTCACATTTTAGCTCTTTTGACCTGTGATGTACCCTTTGACTAAAAAATCAGAAATTTGCCGAAATTCGGGGGGGGGGGTCGTGCCATTTGGCACAGGCTTGGGTTTGAGAAGTTGAAAGTTACCAAGCCTGAGACAATTGGCAAAATCATCAAAAATACAGCCGTGGTGATGTCATGGTTGAGTATGAATGAAAGAAGAATTTTCTCTATCCTTTGATGATGTCTCTGAGGATCTGTGCAAATTCTAAATAATCAAGAACTTTTTGTCGAAAGAATGTGTAATACCAAACCTGTGCCAGGTGGCACAAAATTGTCAATCTTTGTTAATCTCCCGTAAAAATGTGGTTATGAAAGTTTCAGACCTGTGTTTCCTGGGGTGGGTCACCAATTAACCATTTTTAGCCTGTGATGTGCCATTGCTAAGAAAAACAAATTTGTTGAAATTGGGGCTGAAAATTTAGGCCGTGCCAGTTGGCCCAACTTTGGTATAGATACACACGGGGGACCTCGGTATTGCTAGGGTTAATAATTCTGCAACAAAGCAGTTGCACGAAAGATCATGGAATGCTATTATAAATTGTCTGAATTGTGCAATTACTCTCCACTGTTTTAGATGTTCCTTGAAGCTTTGTTGGTTATGCGTCCATCACTGCTTCACCTCGGCAATCGAGGTCTTCTTATTCTAGTCAGATATTTGAGTCTTCCAAATGGTTTCAAATATTTACAAGAGGCTAACTTTTTGTCTACGGAGATCGATAAATGGAAGGAATCATTCGAGAAAAGGTTAGCTAACAACTGATTACACTTTTCATCAATTGTAGCCATAAAATGTTCTCTGTTGCCGGAATAACCTATCAACGGAGATTCAGGTAAAGCAAAGTAGTTTTTATTAGAGGTCGAACCGGTACAGGTTGAACCGGGTACAGCAACCGGTACGGGTACCGGTACACATGTACCGGTTGCAACTTTGTGGGTGCGCAAAAAGCCACCTCTTTTGTGATCCCAAAAATCAAAACCAAATTGAAAAATGTTGTCATTTGAGCGAGTTATTGATGTTTGAAGTTTGCCTTTTCCTTTGTATTTTTATCATTTTTTCCTTTCTTTTTTCTTTCAAGATTGTTCCAATTTTCAGGATGTTAGTTCAGCAAAAGCATGAGCAACAGCAAAAGTGAAAAGGCAAAACGAATCACTTTTTATTTGAAATAAAATTTAAAAAAAAAAAATGGTAAAATATAAATGAAAAAGTAAAACAAAGAAACAAAAATAAATACATTATTGAAACTAAACTACTTCCCATCCATTGAATTAATTAGTGTGACCATGAGAGACCACCATTCCAGCTCTGCACCGCAGGACAGAGTGTCAAAGTTGTTCCATCTCTGCCCTTTTTATATGCTGTGATGCTGACGACCTTGGGAGTTGGGACACTGACATGTGGAAGGAGTCTGGAACAACGATTTCCTGTCTTTGCAAGCTCCACCCACCTGCATATAAAAGAACTAATTTCTGGGATGATCATCATCACTTTGAAGCAAGACTTTGTGTAGTGTGGAGCTGCTCTGTTGGTTTGCAACTAACTGAGCTAATTTGTCAACCAGCCTATAAAAGGGAGACAGCTGGACCAGTTTCTGTCTTAATTCATTGTATTTGAAGGTGTCTGGACTGGTGCTCTTCTGAGGCTCAAGGTCATCACCATCAGCATCACAGCATATAAAAAGGGAACAGATGTAACATATTTGTCATTCTGATTGATGGTGCAGAGCTGGACTGGTCTCTCTTGGTGTCCTCTTCCTCCTTTCCTTACTACTTTCATTTGGGATGTGTGCGGCACAATTTTCTGTTAGTTTGCTTCTAACATGAAGGACCAGGCGCTCTATTTCCAATGAGAACGGGTCCGCCCGTTCTCATGTGAGTTGCCACCCTTTGCTATATTAATGTAAGGGATGGATGTTCTTGGTGCAGCGGTACCGCTTTGGGCACTCGGCACCTCCCACAGTCAATGCCACACACATTGCATTGGAATTCCTGAGCCTCTCTGCTGGTCAAGAGACGCATGGCATCACAATGCAAAAAGATCACTCGTATTTATTCATTACCACTGATATTTGAAATCACACTCTTAACAGTCAAACGTCCTAAGACTCCAAGTACCAGGCTTAGTAAACAATAGGAGAGCTGAGGATAAGTACAAACACAGAGCAACAAAAAAAATCAAGAACAATGCCAGAAAATATCTACTGCAACTCACTTTTACTCACTTGCATGTGGCGCCATCTATAAGGTAATTTGTCAGGTCAAATCAAAAGTGGCAGCTGCATTTATTGTTATGTTAAGTGTTCCCGTCTGACTTCAGAAAGTGGCAAAAGAAAGGCATTTTCCCAGTGCCAACCAAATTTCTTGGTGCCGCACACACCCCGAATGAAAGTGGTAAGGAAAGGAGGAAGAGAACACCAAGAGACCACCAGTCCAGCTCTGCACCATCAATCAGAATGACAAATTTGTTCCATCTGTTCCCTTTTTATATGCTGTGATGCTGATGACCTTGAGCCTCAGAAGAGCACCAGTCCAGACACCTTCAAATACATTGAAATAAGACAGAAACTGGTCCGGCTGTCTCCTTTTTATAGGCTGGTGGGTGGCCAATGATGTTGACTTTGGTCTGAGTGTGGGAGGGGCATCCCACTAAAATTTTGCATTTGAGCGCAAGTCCCTCCCACTTGGCAAGGTCAATGTGTCCCACATGCATATAAAAGAACTGACGCCTGGAAAGGAGACATCACTTTGTGCCCAGATGGTTGCTGAACCGGTCTGGTTGGATCCGGACTGTTGGATCCCTATTGAAAACCATGCAAAACTCTTTCTGTTTGGTATTTACATTAATTTAAATCGCATCAATGAATTCCTGAGAAAAAATTGACCAAGAATGATGTGTCATACATGCATGTTTTCTTTGATAAAATTGCCCAAAAATTCGATGGATCTCGGAGTCCAACCGGTACAGTACCCGGTTGGATTTTCAAACGGGTACGGGTACAAAATCAAACCGGTACGGGTACGGGTACAACCAGGTACTGTACCGGTTCGACCCCTAGTTTTTATGTACCCAGGTTATAACCTAGCTAAGTACAGGAATTTGAGAAGTTCCAGGTATTGGAAGAATGTGTGGCTGCTCTTTTTTTCTATTCTTGTGTGGCTGCTCTTTTTTTTTCTATTCTCGGTTCATCAGTAGCGATCGAAGAGAATTTCGTAACCTGGCATGCTGATTATGATGCGCTCTATATGCCATGGCGCGAAATCTTTCCACGGAAGATGTAATGATGTTTTTTGGTCAATAGTTTCAAAATGCCATCTCCTTGTCTCTTTCCTCGTTTTAAATGCTGCCACAGCCTGGCTCGCAGCATAAATTTAAAGTTCGGAAGGCAAAATGATGAAATGAAACTCTCATTTTGACAATGTTGGTCGCTGATAAGTGATAACTTTGGGACATCAATTTCCCAGCACATCAAAAGTTCCAAAACACTTGTGTTGTGGAGGGTGGCAATGCTCAGATTGGCTGTCCGTTATTGTTTTGCTTTCTGGATTCCAAATGTGGGAAAGCGTGGTCATATCTGTCAAACGAGTGCACACTGATGACGACTGCGATGGTTTAGCAGGAAGATTCAAGCTACTGTGTGTGGGAGGAAATCATTCAACTCGCCCGGTAAATGTGATCTCAACCTCAAGTTCAACAACCCCCCAAATGTCCACCCTTTCTTTTATGAAGTTCAAAAAACTTGGAAGACTTGCAACTTTGAAAACAATTGTGTATGGCAACGACGTAAAACATTACTGCAATTGAAGGTTTTGATGGGAGGTTTTTTTTCTTGAAGTTCAGGAGGTCATTGCAAAAATGACTGCTCTTGTGTGGGTGTAGCTGAAAGTGAGGAAGGTTATTATTGCTGTTGCAAAAACGCATGTGAACCCATGCATGCTGCCCATGTTATATTTTAAGTTGTGCATCATGTTTCAGATATGTGTGCATTGTTGAAGGTTCTCTCCACGACTGCCTTACGAGGTATCAACGTGGAGAAGATGGCCGTTATTGTCGTAGGAGTTCAGGCCAAGGTCACAAGGTCATCAAGAATCTATTCCTCCCTCCACATTTGTATGGTCAGCTTGCTCAGCACTCTGTTGGTCTGAAGTTACTGCAGGATAGGCAAATTGTTGCAGAAAATTATCAGGTACCCAATTTAGCTTCATGATGATTTTTTACGAATACCATTACATTTTTGACTTTTAATAATGATGTTCACTTTGAAACAGAGTCAATTTTTTCTTCCTCTGTGGTGAGGAAGGAACATCAAGCTTCTCGATTGCTCGAAAGCTGTCCTGGACTAGCTTTGATGCAGTTCTGCCATTTTAAAATGAAGAATAAACTCTGAGAAATCTCACAACTCTGGGAACTTTATGATTGCTGGCCGAGCATCTTTCTCGGCTATGGTTACTGCAGAGGTAGCTAAGGCTTGCTTAACATCGGGATTTTTTAATTTATTTTTTTCTAGTTGGCTCTGGCTAATTGGTTTTAAATGAGATTTAAAATCAAATAAATTGTGTGAAGATGTCTGCATGATGGGAATCCATTCCAGACAGACAAAATGTGTAACAGAGCTAAAATCTTTCTGCAAAGGAAGTGACTGCAGCAATTGTTGCAGTGGGTCACTGGACTGAGAGTGTACTAGATCAGAATTTTTGACTGGAAAGCTTTACACACAATGAAATTTTAAAAAAATATTGTAATAATATCAAGAATCGTAGAAAATCGTCAAAAAATGATGAACAAGGTCTTGGCACTGAATTGCGAGACCTTCTAAAATTCTTGCTTTTACAAAACATTGACTGAAAGTGACATGATGAAATCTTGGGAGAATATGGACGTGCCTTATGCAAAATTCATGGTTCCTTTTCCTCAGCAGGTAGAATTTGTGCAAAATGGATTTTACCATTGAAATGGAGACATTTCAAACTGAACCACCAATGAATGAAAAACAATGAATGTTGTGTGTCTTTTTTGAAATGCGAAAAAAAAGGACAGCGGCAGTTAGTTTGCATTTTTTGCCCTTTTTATTCTTTTTTAACTCTTGTCTGTGCAGGTTTTGAATGAGACCAGTGACAATCTTGTCAACGAGGATGAAGCTCTTCAGTTGAAATCATCACTCTGGTCATTGTCCCATATTGCAAGCAGTGATGAAGGTGCTGGACTATTGGACCAACTTGGGGTGATAGCAAAAATTGTGGAAATAGCTCGGACGTGCCAGGTGTTATCTGTCAGAGGAACTGCCTTCTACTGCCTTTGTTTGATTGCTACTTCTCCAGCTGGGATTAAAATACTTGCAAAATATGGTTAGTAAGAGTTTTAGTACTGTTGCGGCAAATTTGAAACCAGGTGGAGAGATAGCCTCGGATAAAATATCACCCTTGGTGATTTGTCAAAAGTGTTCTTGATTCCAATCAAATAACTATTTTTGTGATCAAATAAGTAATTTCGTTTGCACTGCATGATCATCGTGCAAATACGAAATATGGCAATGCAAGCAACATTTTGACTAATTTTGTTGATTGAAATTTTTTCAACAAGTGATAAGAAAATGTGTTTACCGATGGATTTTTTGTTCCATCGGCACAGCCGATTTCTCTGCACCTATACCGGACCCACCTAGGATGTGGTGCATTGCACTTTTGATGGTAAATTGGGACCTGACGTCTCTTGGGACGGTGGCTGTTAGAGACCGGCATCTATTCATGATCTGAACACCTGGCGTCTATTCTACGTATGTAGACTCGATGTTTACTGGAACCCCTGAGTTTACTGGAAGTTTTACAGTAATCCCCACTTTAAGGGGGCACATAGGGCTAATAATGGCCAAAAATGAATTTTTTGGGGTTTTTGCATTTTTCACCCTATCTTACTAATTCATGTGTGTAGAATCCATTTCTGACCTTCAAATTCTGATAAAACTTGTAATTTTCAGTGTACGGAAGGATTACGTATCACTCGCACCAAGCGCATTCATGTTTTCTCTTTTCTTTAAACGCTGTTTTACCGCATTTGCTTTTTTGCACTGTTTTTAAACTTCGCGGTGCTGTTTCTCAGGACTTATTAGTCCCAGAGATATAAAATTTGACATAACTATGTAAAAAAGTCCAGAAAATTGAGTGATGAAGCCCAATTTGTAATTTGCACTTCCTATCATCCTGATATTGGTAATAACATGTCATTGAGCACCAGATAGTGAGTTTCGTGCATCAAATTGAGCATGAAGGAGCCAAATTTGCTCAAATCTGGCTTAATCACTCAATTTCTGAGGATTTTTTGAGTAGGTATGCAAAATCCAGCTCATAATAAAATTGTGGTCGGTGTACGCTGGAGACCAGCGTAAAGTTAACCTCTTTATCGACAACACTTTTCTCAATAACTCCAAAACTGACAAAGCGAGGATGACCAAATTTTGGGAAAAACGTTGTCCAAGTGTGCTTAAACAGTGTGCAAAATTTCAACAAAATCGAATAATAAACATCGAAGTTGACCCGCTAGCCCTATGTGCCCCTTAAGTGGTTACTTGGATGAAGACACAGACAAGACATACATGCCCCTCGGAAATGTCCCTTTGGTGGCATGTGAGATGCATGTTTAAATTTCGTTATCTTCCTCAGTTTTCAAATCTTATCTCTTGTTCTCAATTTTCAACTCAGAATTGTTATGAACCCTTATCTGGGCATGCTTGTCTTTTGGCCAGCAAGCATGTTGGAACTGGACGTACATTGGTGCAAATGGCATCCGCCAGCTAATGTGTTCTTAACAAATGATGCTCAGCATTTGACATCCTGCTGGTTTCAGAATGGCCCGGTCTTGGACACTTCAAAAAAAAAGTGAAATTCAGAATTTGTGGCAACGGTTTTCTTTTTCTGTCTCTCAGGATGGATATCAGTGTGCCATTCCAGAAATGAATCTTGGCCGCAACTAAGATCTCTGCTCCAGGAGGCTGTCACTCAGAGGCATCTTCTCTCGTTTAGCAGTGACCATTCTGAGAAAGTGTCCACTGCAGGGACGGTGTCAAGACGCACAACGATGCAGAGCCTAAACGATGACCTGGAATGCAGTTTGCATTTGAGTGACATGGCGATAACATCTCCGACAGGGATTCACCGTGCCGCATGATGAGCTTGTTTGACGATTCCGGAAGTGAGGCTGGCTGCCGCAGTCGCGACAACACGGACGCTAGTGAGCAAGATCCGTTGGACTATCTGGAGTCACTGAACAACCCTGAAAAAGGGTGTGGCGACTTGAGGCAAAGCGAATCTGGCCTCGGTTCGGACTTGGTCGCGCTGGACGTTCCGGGAAGCACTGACCCACTGTGCAAGGCTCAAACATTGCCGAATCCAAAGTTCCAAGACAGACTTTCTGCAAAAAATTCCAGGTTTCGTAGCAGGAGCGAGTCGGAAGCAAATCCTCAGGTTGTACCACCGAAAATTGTAGGTATTCATCGAAAGAATTGTACAGTCGTCAATCCCTATATCATCCTTGGTGATTCGCCATCACATAAGTTGTCACATCCAAGGTTCGTGCCACTCATTCAGAATGGCGGTGTGAGGTTCAGGTCTTCTAGTCAAGTTAGTTTGGAAACTCCTTTTGGTATCCTTGTAATTTTTTTTGCAAAACTCAATTTGTGCAAATCTGTTGTGTTTTCCGTTTGTGTGTTTTTTCTGTAAATAGTTCGATTGTTGCACAAAAATCTGCCATTAAGGGGACTCCCCCTAAATTTGCTCATTTTTTTCAGAAAAATCACTTTTGCAAATCTGATAGGGTCCTTTTGCTGGATGTTTACTTTTCCAAAAAGTCCAAGTTTTTTAAAATCGGCCAACAAATGGCAAAGTTATGCCTGTTTTAGCAGAGACCTGTCTTAGCGGATCATATTCGGACTGCATCAACTATTTTTGTAAGTCAACTTTAAAATGCATTTTTCTCGGACACGTCTTTTTCGTCTCTGCACAAAATTCAACTGATTAGAACTCCGAAATGGCTGGAGATAAAAAGGTGAAATTTTGAGGGGTTGTTCCAGGGGTTATCATCTTCAAAAATTCACTAGAACCTTGTTCTATCTCTGATAACTTGGCTGCAACAGGCAATAATCTGCCGAGGGCTATTACGCTAAACTCGCTAAGCTCATTTCATGACCCTATAACTCTGCTCAGAAGTGAGATACCAGAAAGTTCTAGTGAATTTTATTGGGGCTCTTCATATAGAAACAACATGCAAAGTTTCAATACCCTGGCTTAATATTTGCCTGCAAGCTATAAACTTTAAGCGAGAGCTCTTTTTTGGGGGTTGCGCCCCCATAACCCCAAACTAGGGGACTTGGAACAAATCGGTTTGGCCTGAAACACTTTCTTGAAGAGACCAACAACTCTGCAAAAATCAAAATGCTGTTGCAAGTAGTTTAAAAAAACCCGAATTTAGGGGGGGTCCCCTTAAGCAATCTGAAGTTGAAGATTAGGAGATGTTTCCTTCCACAATGATAAGTCCAAAGTTTGCCATTGCAGTTGACATTGATCTCCTTGTAAAAACATGTCTGGCTGCACAGTGTTTCTCAGATGTCATACCATCGTCAGCAAGTACCAGGCACTGAGCCGATGGCAGTTCTCAAATGGGAGTGCATTCTATGCCACCACACTTTCTGTTTGTGCTGGGTTAAATGTCCTATTTGCAATTATTGGTTTTCATGATTGCTGTAGAGGGTTCCCCTCATTTGCATTGATAAAGAATGACTTTGTCTCCAAAATGCAATTGATGCAAATGAAGAAAACCTTTATGAAGAAAACCATTAAGAAAACCCTTACCGGAAGTTGCACTAAGAAGACTATTTTATCTCCATGGTGTGAGTTAACTCGACGTTTCGGGTGCATCGCGCGTCCGTTATCAAGACGAGACTGATTGAAGGTGGTGATGTTGCATGATGATGTGTCTCCAAAGGCGCACGGGGGAGGTATGTGGAAGTGGGGTAGGGGAGAAGTGGCTGCGGTTTCGTTGGAGATCAGCTGAACAGTTGGGTTAATGGAGAAGGATGTGGGGAAGGGGGAGGGGTGGGAGTGGTGCGGATGCTATGATTCGAAGAAAAGGGGGCTTCCAGGTGGCGGGCAGGTAGGGGCCCTGATTCCAGTTGAGTGCTACAGGTCCCTGCCAAACGATCTCTATGCTTTCGAAGATGTTCCGTTGCACTATACTCTTGGTGCTGCGTAGGATTTTGGCTTTATTCCAGAGGGGGTGGTGGTTGTGAGCAGTGCAGTGTTCGGAGAGGGCGGTTGTGTCTTCTATCTTCACGTCTGATATACCTTTGATGTTCTCTGAGTCTGGCCAATAGGGTGCGCTTGGTTTAACCGATGTATATGTGGTCGCACTCGCACATGATTTCGTATAATGCCAGCTGGTTCAAGTGGTCCAACTGGGAGGGAGGTTTGTGTTTCGTAAACAGGGTACCTATTTTGCTTTGTAGCATAAAGCGGGAAAAATGGAAGCGGGAAGAAAACCTGCTTCATCAATCATGAAAACCAGAATTGGAAATAGGGCATTTTAGTCAACACAAACAGCGAATTGGTGGCATCTACTGCACCACCATTTGAGAAATGTCGTCGACTCAGTGATGGCACCTGATGATCATTGCATGAGGTTCGAGAAACATTGTGCAGCTAGATCAATGTTTGCTGCAAGGTAGACTTCGGTTTTTATTTCATTATGAAATTTATCTGAAACTCATAACCAAAATATTTTTGTGGGAGGTGTTTCCTAATTTTGTGCTACGTGGTATATGACCTCAAATGGCCACTTTTACTGCTGAATAGGTAAGGAGGAGTGCATCTAATATGGACGAGTACATCACACACAGGCTGGATTTTCAACATTTTGGACTCTGCTAGCATCTTACATTTCTCTCATTTGAATTTTCTCATATTTTGATTGGAAGTCCATTGCTGCCATTTTGTATTTTCCAGTTGAAGGAATTTTTCAGAGGTCTTTAATTTAGCAGAGGTCTTTAAATTTAGCAGAAGTCTTTAAATTTAGTAGAATCTTCAATTTAGCAGAAGTCTTTAATTTCGCAGAAGTCTTTGATGGCTTTTGATTTGACTTTTTTGACTAATTTTTGACTTTTTTTTTTGGCTAATTTGACTCTTTTGCTTGAAAAAGATGAGCTCTGGGTGAGCTCAAATTGCTTTTTTACCTTGCCGAAATCAGGTGTGGTGATTACTCCAGAGTTTGGGGGGCGTAAACATGAATAGGGTCCTTCGGACAAACGGTCTCCGTAATTGTCGGGAGCTCAAAACGCAGGATCTGGGAGTAGCCCAGTTGCTATCTGGACCCCCCAGGCGGTCCTGCAAGGGGCAGAACCTCTGGAAGGGGTTCTGGGGGGCCATAAAAAGCCACCGAAAATAGGAAAAATTGGGAAAAATTATCGAGGTTGTTGCCACCAACTGCGTGCTTCCAACAACTCTGTTCACCAGACATGCTTATTGCTTACCACTGCTTTTAAATTCTTACTTTGGGTAGATTTAACCAAGGAAAAACATCAATGAAATCTCCCCACTATTGGTGAAAAAAAATTAACGAATCTTGACGGGATACGTGAATGTCAATACAGAATGGACACCCCTCCAGGAATTTTTTTGAATTTTGTCAAGAAACGTTACAAAATGCAGTACAATATTATCTTTTGTGTTGTGCTTTGCCAGATTGCTGGGCCCCATTTTGCATATGCACGGGTCTGTAGCATTGGTAGGAGGCATCACAGGGGCCCTTGACCCCCTTTTTGCATTCTGTAATTTAGATGGAGGCATACCCCCCAACCCCCAGGATCGCCACCCCTGATCGAAACATTTGGAACACCCAATTCGTCCTGTGCTAGGGTTGTTTGCATAAAAAGCATGTAATTAAAACAAAGACTCCTTTATGAAAATGCAAAATCTTCCAAGATGAAATCATATAAGTTGTATAACAACCTTCATATTGGCTTCTTTTCCTTTCTTCTTCAATAGGGTAGCCAATTCACCAGATTGGTGGATGACAAGATCGAAGAGTGTTCTAGTCACAAAGAGGCCGGCGGCAGCGGGACTCACCAAACACGTTCAGTGCAAAGGTCCCAGCATCACACCCGTTCCTACAGCAATAATAGTTCTGGAAAGAGTCATTCGGACACAGACTCCTCCACCAGTGGGGTGGGTTCTTCGGAATCTTGCCCCGGAAAAGGTCTTCCAATTCCAGGGTATGAGCATCAGCCCAGTTTTCATGATTGTATTGAATACCACCCCAAATTATTTAACATGTTAAACTTGCAGAAGAGAGTTAAGGGGATTCTTTACTCTGGGGAAATTGAAAAAATCTACATTGAGTAACCTGCAGTTTGCAGTAATTGGCATATTTGGGCCATCCACCAATAGAAAAGAGGCTGTTCTCATTTCATAGACACTTGTGCACTTGAGACACATATAGACACACATAGACACTTGTGCACAAGAGACCAGGGATGGGTAGACGTACGGAACTAGACGTAATTTACATCGGTGTCTACGTCGAGTTTTCTACGCGTAGAAAACTCAATTCGACGTACACAATTACGGCAAACAACTCCAAGGTAGGGTGGTGACGTACACAACTCTTCTAGCTGTATTTTTCGATGAAAATATTAATTTTTAGATTTGTAATTTGTCTTAACTTATTACTTCATTTAAATCTTACAATCTGCAAACTCTTGAGTTTGTAACAACTCAAACTGTTAAAAGCTTGAAAAAGTTCTTTAATCTGTAGCCGGAAGTTTTCTGCATAGATACCTACCAAATATTTTAAAAATGTACGAGTAAATTAAATGGAAAAATGTTAAAGCAAAGCATTGATTTACCAAGGCCAGGAATTGGAAAAAGGCCAAAATCAGAAAAATCGATTGCTCTCCTATGCATTCATGTTATGGGGGGCCCACCCAAAATTCCAAAATCGACAATTCTTTACCGATTTGAGCTTATTTCTGGTGCACATGCGGGGGTCACTTTATCAGTGTTCTTGCAAAATTTCAGCCCCCTGAGTCATCTGGTTCTCATATGGCAGCCTTTTTGTAAAAAAGCTTACCGAAACTTTGTAGGTAGCGGTACCCAGATTATTGAGTGAACATTTTTTTTCACTTTGACACTGAAAACAGGGTTAAAATTTGATGAAAAGTCAAGTGACAGTCAGAAGTTCACAATTTTGACTCCAAGTAGGTTGGTGTTAATAATAATAATAATAATACAATTTAATTTGCAAGGACATAGTCCGGCGCAAATCAACAGGCGGGAGTGGGAAGAAGGGCTAGACGTTTATCACCAGTGCTTTCTTGTCATGTGAACAGAGATTATTCTTAAAGGTATGGACAGAAATGTTACTCCCATCCCCAAAAACGGTACCATCCAACAGGTTCCAATCTCTCACTGTCCTCACAATGAAGGAGCACTTCCCAAGGTTACTAAAGACACCTTCTGGTGTTCTGGAAGTAAAAACATGATCGCGATAAATAAGCGGGAGGTTATTTCGATAATTAGGGTCAAACATGGTTTCGGCAAAAGAAATCGAAAATTCCGACTCTGTCACTTGAAAGAGCACATTTTTCAATCTGGGTACCAAATTTCACCTTTCTAGCCCTAAACACAACTGAAATATGCTATTCGAAAGTCTTTTTTGGCAGGGTTGTTCGTTTAAAACATTCTGTTTTAAACATGTCTTAAACAACCACGACTTGTTTAAAACAATTTGTTTAAAACAAAATTGTGTTTTAAACGTGTTTTAAACATGTTTAATACAACTGCAACTTGTTTGAAATGCTTTGTTTAAAACAATCTGTAAAAACAAAAAATGCATTTTGCTTTTTTTCTCAATTTTCAACGTTTTTCTGTTATTGTTATCAATAAAACCATTATTGAACGGATGATGCCTTTAAAGCATCGGTGCTTCCGTCAAATAAAGCACCAGGCATCATCCGTTCATAGCACGGTAGGTCACCGGAACGACCTATGATGAGAGATGGGTCTACCCGCTCACTCAACGGACGACGCGATGTCTCCGTGTGAAGTGGAGTAGTCAAGCTGGGAAGTCAAAAGTTGCTGGTTTTTGGTCTGGTTGACAATAACATCATGTGAAAACCATTATTGTTGCCTTTTTCAAGTGCCATTGTCAATAAATTATTGCAAAATTGGCCTTGGCAGCTTTTGGAATACGTTTAAAACAAAAAAACATGTTTTAAACGTTTAAAACGTTTTTTTATGTTTTTTAAGAAAAAACATGTTTTTTTCCGACCCTGTTTTTTGGACCGGAAATCAAAATGCGAGAAAAACGGGGTTTTGGAATGGTAATTTTTTGAGGGAAATGGTGAAAATGCAGTAGTCGAATTTGCATCGCATATTGAAATATGGTCATGTGAAGTTATTTCTTTATGGATTTTACTCATATTTGGACCAAAATGCTCAGAAAACATCACAGTATATATGGAGGAACAGCATTTGAATCCATGAGAAATTTTCTTTTTTTTTCTTCACCTTTTTCAAGGTGGCCCCCCATCAAGCAAAGCACAAGGGACCAAATGAGATTCTTTGCGATCACAATTCACAAATTTAGAGACAACAAATAACAATAATTGAGATTACATTGTGAGATTAATTGAGATACCATTGTGTGCTTCAAGCCTGTCTTTGCTTTTATTTACAACTTTTCTACATTGGATACACCTTGCCTTGCATCTTCTTTTTGCATTTGAGACACCATGAGATGGTACTTGTTGGAATCCATCCCATTCCACGTGAAACGGCCTGCCTCCTATTGATCACCCACTTATCAGTAGCCTTCTGCCTTCTACATACAGTCTACCAAATTTTCTCGAACATGGGACAAATTGTAAAGGACTGGCTAATACAGGGCCATCTAATTTCAACAGTGCTCCGTGGGTACAACTTCACGCCTCACGCGAGTATCATGATCTTTTGCTGTGATTGCTGCCATTGATTCCAAATGGTGCCTGAGTTAATAAATGACCTCCTATGTTTGAAGACTTTGGTAACGAGAGTATATCTAAATGGCACTTAAACAGAAGGTTCAAATTGCTAGGTATATGTGGTACAGTATTTTGATTGCGAAAATTGGAATTCAAAACAAAAACAAATAAAAAAGCATAGTTTTCTACCATCCATAGTTTTCTACGTGAGTTTGTTACGCGTGTAGAAAATAGTTTTCTACGTTTGTTTTCTACGACGTACACAATTCAGGAAATGCTTTTAGAGAGCATTACCATAATTGTGTTCTCACAGTGACACGTACGCTGCAGTTGTGTATGCCTGATTGGACACGTAGAAAACCCCATGTAGAATACGTACCCATCCCTGCTTGAGACGCTTGTACCTTTGTTTGGTTTGCCATCTGTGAATACCTTCCAAGTCATTTTTGGATAAGCCTCGGTGTGTGCTCTTGTGAAAGCCTACTGGCAGGCTAGTAAAAAAGTTTAGTTGGACAGAGTGCAATGAGCAATCTGTTTCCCAGGACACAACACATCTGCTGGATATCGTAATGAGTCCAGTTGAAGCAGCAACTTCTCATGAAGTCTGTGACCGATGCCTTATTTGGCACTCTTCTTGCCATTGCACACACTCAGACCAGCTGATGAAAGTGTTTTGCATGGCCTCCAAGTCCAAAATGCCACGAAGAGTCTCTGGTGTTGGTAACTTCTTTCTCATCTCAGGTCTCTATTGAAAAACAGATTTCAAATTGTTGCTGCCTGTTGCCATACACAATGCATCTCGTTTGTGCAGTACAGCCATTTGTGTGCCAAAATTTAACACTGAATAAGAAGAGCTTAATTGGTTAATCAGATTTGCGTGACAATTTTTTATTCTCTTTTTCTTCATCGAGGTGATTGTCAATTTTTTCGCAGACAGCTCGTATGTTAGTCAACATTAATCGCATCTGGACCTAGACTGCTGCCTGGATGAAATTTTTCATTTTCTTCTGTTTATTTTGCAGATGATCCCGACTTGTGTTCTAGCGGTTTGCTTTTGCTTGTATTTAAGTCATTTTGCTGGTTTTTTTTCCAGGGACAAGGTTCTAAACAATGCACAGCTGAGTCCAATTCCGAGTTCCACATCTATGAGTACCCTGAAATCTTCAAGGGATTGTAGTGAAAACAGCAATTACTCCACTCTTCCAAGGATAATGGGTAAATTGTTTATTGAAATCGTCCTCTCCTGTCACTCTTTAGATTTTTTTCCAACTTTTTGTTTCTGCTTCTAACCATGCTTTTACAGCTGGCTGCACCACAGTGGTCATATAGCGCAAACAGATTATTTCAATTGGAAATCCATCTAAAACATCTGGCTTGGAGATTTGTTTGGGCTCTTTTCAATTCTCCTGTGAAGCTGGTGTAACAGCGAGGAAAGGTCAAAAAATAAAAATGATGACCTTGGATTTTGAGGTCTGACCTGAGGCTGACGAAAGGATCAGGCAGAGATACTTTTTAAATAATTAAGATTCTGGGGAGCGTGACGCCAAGCAGTCATGATTGCTGACCGCATCTGACGGCAATGCTGGATGGAAACCAAGCATGCTCGATTGGGCCAACTTTGGATTTTGGAAAATTGCGACAGTTTTCGCGCCCGCTCCCACCTCACGCTTTTTGCATGCTCTTCGCCCATTGATTGAGGAGGGGAGCGTTGCCTTCAGCCGGCCAGCAGTGCAGTCGCTTTGGTGCAGTCCAGTCGGCAGCACGCCCCGTTCCTCTGCTCCAATGCTGCATGCGTGTTTGAATGTTTGAAGCCACCACACCTACCATACCTACCTTCCGCCCACAAAACAACATCTGTTTCGCTCTTTTCTTTTGCTGTGAACTGACACAGAGCATCATGCTCACCAGCCTTCCTCATGACCACCACGCTTCCTTCCTCATCACCACCGCGACTCATCGCACCTCACCACCAACCTTCCACCAGCAGTTTTGTTCATTACCTACCTTACGCCCTCAAATACCACAGACCATCCGATTGGGTTCCGCCTCCAAAATCGTTCATCCCCGTCCTTCCGCCTTCACAAGCCTTTTCATCAGTTTGCAGTGATCTTATTGGGTTTTGGTTGCGATTGGGGTGGGACTTAATTCCACTCCACGTGGAGTGGAATTCCACTCCACGTGGAGTGGAATATACTGCCATCTCTGGGTGTCCATTTGCTGATCGTAAGCAGCCCAAGATGACCTGATTTTGAGTTCCACGAAGCAACACTTCGAGGCAAAAGCCGAATCCGACTGTTGATGAAAAGGAGGGCCACTCAAATCTGGTGCAAAACGGACAAGGTGATTTTTGGAACAGAATCGTTTTTGGCAATGGGACTTTCAGGCTTGATCTTTTTTAAGCGAGGTTTTTTGAGCTCTGCATTTTTGCTTTTCTGAAGTCCTCCATCTTTGCTTTTTTCACAAAACGCTTCGTCGCTTCTTTTCATCTTTTGCATTTTGTTTCGCTTTTTCGAGTTTTGCCACCATCTTTCGGAAGCAGAAGCGAAAGCAGAAACTTTCGCAACAAGGTCTGACCCAAGGTGGCCGCAACGAAAACCCGAGACCACACCAAATTTTCAAAATTTCTTCAGCGTCTGAGGGGCTCCGCCGCCAGACCCCGCTCCAGGGGCTCAGCCCCTTGGAACCCGGCTGGGGCGCTGCCCCAGACCCCGACTGGATGCTCCACCCCAGACCCCCAATTGGGTCCCCACACGAGAAAAGGACCCCTAAATTGGTGGACCCCTAAAGTTTTTGCCCAAACTCGAGAAAGTGATCACTTCAGATCGGTTTCTCGGTGATCACTTCGGGTCGGTTGTCAAATGTGTCCCGCCATTGCAAGCTTTTTTGTGAAAACAGGCCTGATATCGGAATCCAATCCCAGGGCTGGGCCAGTGCATGGGGACGCTTGCGCATCAACTTTGCGAGTATGCTGCGCTTTATGCTTCGTTGTTGCCCTGGTTGGCCGTCAGGCCGACTGGCTTTTCTAGTACTTTTTAAATGTCCACTCCCAAACTTTGGAGAAGCAAAACTGCCTGGACAGAACCAAACCATTCCATGGAGTGTGGTCAAAAATGGTATTTCCTGTTGTGAGGTGTCAACAATTTGACCTTGCAATGAGTGCTTTTGACCTCAGCCATGGCCACAGTGTAAAATGGTGAATTTTTGAGTTGAAAACACCAAAGTAAAAACCTCTATTTTATTCGAACGTCCCTCTTAACTTTTTTGCAATTGCCTCCTAAAATTTATTAAGCTAGCTTCTCTTTATTATCTTGGATATTCTGCAGTCACACGAAAATCCTCCTTGGTTTTTCTGGTGACGAAGAATCTGGCGACGATGTTATTACTTTCCACATGCATGCAAAAATGTGTTTGTTGTAATTTAGCAACTCAACCCCAAGATCTTACACTTCAACTTTTTTTTGCAATCTGACATTTTTTTCTTCTACCTGCATACCATGAGAAACAAAGAAAACGTTTCTGGGGAAGCAACATTTGAAGAACACGTGTGGGTCAGAGCAAAAATAAGACGTGCACGGACAAGTCCATGGTCGGTTTTTTTTTTTTTTTGCAAAGTGCAGTTTTTCATTCACAAAGTGCAAAATTCTTGACACCTTTTTGTGTGACCTGCTTGTGGCTCGCTCACCCTGTCGAATTGCCATTCTGGGATTTGCAAAGCGATCAGCTTTGCAAATCAATATTTTCAAATGTGTTGTGCAAAATATTTTCAAATTCTTTTTTCCAACTGTTTTGAGTCAACTTTATTGTTTTCTTGTTCAAGGACTGAGGTCTCATTCTGTTGAAGACCGCCACCCCATTCAGCCTGCTCCTCAACTGACTGACCGATTTGCCTACGCCACTTTGCAGTCATTGAGGTCATACAGGAGATCAATGCTGTCCGAATCGTCTGTTAGCAGAATTAACCGAAGACGGGCAAGCTTAGACGAATCGTTCGGGCCAAGGTACAACAGGTGTTTATTTCTCGTTATTAATTTCAAAGAGATTATTGGTGATTCTAGAAGTGATCATTTTTACTAATTTTTTGAAAGTTTTTTTCAAGAGAGCGTAGAAAAATTGGAGGAGTAGTGATCAATTTTGACTCATTTGGAAGTTTTTTTCTCAATGGCAGGTAAAGAGTGTTGGAGCGAGGACAATCTCCTGTGCAACACCAGAGGTGTGTCTTGACAAGTTGGCCTGGGTCGCTGATTTGGGCCCCACCTGCTTAGCTAGATTATTGCTGATGCAATGGTGGCAGTGGCATGCCACAACTGCTCTTGCGCACATCAAAACCCCGGATAAAATTGGGTGTACCTTTGAATTTTGAAGGTTCCGGTCCAATTTTGTCACCATTCTGGTGATTCGTGACATGTAAATGTTCTTTTTTCTTGTGACGGGTGTAATGGGGTTGACAAAATTCCAAACTATCTCATTTGTCACAAGATGTTATTGTCAACCAGACCAATAACCAGCAACTTTTGACTTACCAACTTGACTACTCCACTTCACACGGAGAGATTACGTATCT
The DNA here is from genome assembly GCA_030068105.1 of Sinentomon sp. SZTP_YWyxl. Classification (NCBI taxonomy): domain Eukaryota; kingdom Metazoa; phylum Arthropoda; class Protura; order Sinentomata; family Sinentomidae; genus Sinentomon; species Sinentomon sp. SZTP_YWyxl. Next base: position 23,242 of record JASGXE010005237.1, read on the forward strand.
CATTTTGTGGTTTTGTGATGTGGCTCCACACGTCCATGTGTTTTCGTTGAAGTTGATGGCCCCTCTGGGATTAAAGGCACTTGATGTTCCTCCAGGATTAAAGGCAATTGATGGCCCTGTAGGATTAAAGGTGCTTGATGGCCCCTCCAAGAAAAGGGAACTTCCAATGTGCATTTTGACTGAATGAAAGAAAAGTTGATGAATGAATTCACGTTTTTTATCATCCTGTTGCAGTTTTGCCTGTTACAGCAGCGATGTCCCTTCCGCCTCAAAGGACTCTAATCCAAGTCTGAATTCGAGTTCCTCAGTTGTGAACTGGAATCAGTTAGAGGACAGTCTACAAAATCTGTTACCAGCTGACCAGTCCTTTCAGGGCATTTGCCTTCCAATGAAGATGGAATTCCTCTTTCCAACTCAGGAAACATTCCAGGCAAAATCGGAAGATGACTTCGGAAGGCTTCGCAAAAGTAAGTTCCAAAGGGGTGAAGGGAAGGTTATATGTACAGGCCCATTGCTGCATTTTTGGCCTTGAGTGGGTCTTAATTTTGCTGTGATTTTTTGCACAGCATTTTGTGTTGGATTCATGTGATGTTTGATTCTTGCAGTTTGTTTTTGGACACTTTTATTCACTTGATTTGTTGGTTAACCATGTGCATGTCTGCAAAGCATACCTTCCACCCTTTCTGCTGCTGGTGCAGTCATCTTTTGTGGAAATGAAACAGATTGTGCAGAATGATAACCGCAACGATGGAGCCAATCTGCTGCCATCCTGCTCTTGCTCTAAAACATCAACACGAACAGCAAACTGGACCAATTTTCTTCGAGTTAGGATTTTTAGAAAGTAGACAGGCCTGTGTTTGCAACAACCAAAGGTGATTTTACCTGCATACTTGTTGGCCAGCTGGCGCAGTGAAAGAATATGACCTCATTGGACCACATCAAATAATATGCAATACCATGTTTTTGATACTTGAAACAGATTTCTCTGCTCTAAGGGGACCACACGTAAAACAAGTATGTTTGCAGAAGATCATCGGTAGGTTTCAATGTTGTTCAATAACAAGGTCATACAGGCCTTATGCTTCATCCGCACCCCAAGCAAGCCACTTTTGGACTGTCATTGCATCATGCTCTTGCAACACACTTCTCTCCCTCTTGTTTTCTGACCAAGAGCAAGATGGCGGAGAGTGCATGGAACCGACATCAGTCTTCTTCTCCTTAGTGGAGAAGCGGGGCTCACTTGTGTGTTATCATACGGCTCATTGATTTGTAGGATTTCCTCAACAGCAGGATGCAGTTCAAGACATCAAAATTGATCCAGTTGGTTGCTTTTCTCATTGTCAGAGATCCGTAAAAATCGCGTTATAGTTTTGCGTTTTTCGTTTTCCAATTTTGAAATTTCGCATTTTATCGCTTTGGCTCTTGGCTGATTTCGCTTTCCATCGCATGACCCAGTTTCATGATGCCCATCCGTTATGGAGGTCAGCCAGAACCAATTGTGGTGCAGACAAGACTGCAAGATCCAGCCATCCTGCATTTTTCATTTCCCTTCATCACATCATCTCTTTTGAAACCTCATCTTTTGTGATTTTTGCTCTGCTGATACATGGTGTTTGAAAAATGCTGAAACTGGATCGCAATCACAACTGAGACCTGTTTGCGAGAAAAACATCAGAATGATGATGAAGACACTGCAAGTCAAGAAAGACCAACCCCCTTGCGAGAATGGAGGGGAGGGGGCAGGTTGCCAAAGGCTTTTGTTTTGAAACTCATTGTGAAGTGCGGACAGTTTATTTTAATCAAACAGCCGCAGGGCTGGAGGAGACGATTTTCTGAACA
>JASGXE010005238.1:0-25366 GCA_030068105.1 Sinentomon sp. SZTP_YWyxl
TTGCAGCTTGCTGAATCATTCATAACGTAACTTGCTCAAGTTAATTTTGAAACAAAAACATCACAGAATGGGGGATAGCAGACTGGAGAATAAGCACTCGAAACTGATTTGCTAGGTTCATCTTAATTTTGCTCCCACCATCCAATTTCTTTTGACAAAATATGCTGAGGCCAGCACCATTGCCGTGTCCTGTCGAAATGACTCAGGTAGCTATCATTTCTGAAGAAGAAAAATGAAGAGATCTTGGCCACTCTGCAAGCATGGGTAACCAACTGAGCTTTTGTAATCCCAGCAAGATTTAATAAATACTCCTGGAAATTGTGGAAAAATAATTGGGTAGGTTTATTTTTTCCATCATAATTTACACACTGCATGCTATTTTGTCATGAAATGGACAATTTTTTGAAGAACTGTTCAAATTTTTAGCAGACTCGCGTATTTTGATAAATTCAAGGGGCAGAGTCCCCCCTCTCTTGGGCACTTTACATTTTGTCTTAATTTTTGTGGGTTTCGCTTGCTTTCAGGCCAACCATCGTCTTCAAGGTTAGCACCTTGGGCCAAGGCATCAGCTGGATCTAAGAACACTACGTGGAATGGTCCCAGCTTTGAGAATGATGAAATGTGCTGTATTTGCTTCTATGAACTGACTAATGGCAAAATAGAAAAGCTGAACTGCAAGCATGTCTTCCACAAGGCCGTAAGTTCCACATTGATCGGTTTTGGAAAATTTGCTCTTTGCAAAATCAAATCAAGCTTTTCGTTGCTTTTTTGAACCACATTTGTTCAGTGACACCTCTTCTGAATTTTTCTGATTTCTTGCGACGAATGATTGGTAAAAAAAGCAGAACAATAATTTGGGAAGGAAAGTGGTATGCACTGCATAGTCAGCAAGCAAAAATACGTGTTGTCTTCTTTTCCGTGCCAGCATGAGGTTTGATGTGGGCTGCACCTTTAAATACGGAGGTTGTACCAGAATTAATGGAAGTTGGCTCATTGTCTTGGTATTCAGCATGCGATTTTGGCAAATTTTGGTTTGCTTAAATACATACATCTATTGTGGACATTGTGTGCCAAAGGACAACTTTATCAGCCTTCTGATACTCAGTATAGAGATGCTTTGTGCTCTGAAGAAAAAGCAAGGATTTTTCAAAGGTGGAAAAACAATTCAAATAATTCAATGGCATATATCTAGAAGATTATGCAACTCAAAATCCTGCCATTTTGGAGTCAGGATATGGTGGTCAGTGTCTCTCATTGTCCACTGGTGTTAACATAATTCAACAATTTTCCTGTGTTACAGGGTGGTTCAAAAATGACCCTCAGTCGCAAGCCAGGTTGTGAACGAGCGAAAAATCAGGAAAAGTCAGGTTGTGAACGAGCGAAAAATGGGTGGTGCACAGAGGCAGTGGAAGATGACGACAGAACAACTGCAGCTGATTCAGCCCCAAACATCCTTCTGTCTGCTTGCATGATCTGAAGCATTCTTGGTTGAAAGGAATTTTCCAAAATCCGTACCAGAGTCGGCTCGCAGAATCAATGAAAAATGCCCTAATGAAAATATCGCCATCATAAAATCCAGAAATTTTGGGACACCCTGCAGAAGAGAAAGATGGTTGTCACAAGGCATTCACAGGTACACCTGACCTCGGCTTGGACAACTATCGCCTTTTTACAAAAATCAAACGGCAACGTCAGGACTGTAAATTTCCTCTGACCAGCCCTTGTCAAAACCACAAATTCAGAGGCAAAAAAGAGCCCACTTTGGAACAACGTGGAACATCTGATAGTTGCATGAGAAGGGTGGAAATTTGCATCGATGTCAAGGAAGAATGCCTGCAGTGATTTTTGGAGGTGAAATTGGTTAAAGTTGTACCCAAGGCATTTGAGGATGCAACTTCCATTCATTCTGGTGCAGCCCACGTATTTGGCAGAAAATTTTGCGGTGATTATTTTGTTGTCCAGAAAAGTAATTGGCATGTCGTTATAGATGTGGTTTGGGCACGTCTCATTAAGAGCAGTTATTGCATTTTCACTGGATTTTTTTTGGCAAACTGACAAATATGGCCTTTGCTTTTTCCAGACAGCTGCGTTCATCTCACCTTGGAATTTCCTTCAGCATAAAACAGGATTTTGAGTGGGAACCAACAGTGAAATTTGCTTAGCTGTTCGTGAGGCTAGACATGACACAAATACCGCACTCTCATTTCCAAGGAGAAAATTATGGCAATGCTACCTGGAGCATGTAATTTTGGTTTGATGTCTGTCTATTTGCATAATAAATGAGCTGCGATTCTTGCATTTCTCATCTTCAGGAAATGTTCACAAACCTGATCTGCTTGCTAGTTTGTAGACAGTGGTGGCATGGTCTATCATGCCACCACTTTTTGTAGACAGTTTGTGGACAGTGGTGGGCAGCAGTTCCAATAGAAAATTGTTGCAATTGTTGTTATTATAAATGATAGGTAATTGTTATAGTTCAAGGACACAATGCATGTAGAAACACTTGAAGTAGATCATATCATAAAAAGATGACAAAAACAAATGAATAAGCCCAGGCAACTTTACAATTTTCAAAACGAAGGGAAAATCAATGCAATCGAATGTAATCACAAATCAGTCAACGATAAGAATAGCATGAATTTAAAAAGTGATTCCAGAGGTTGTGTTTGGGAGAATTTCCAATGTTATTAAAGTCATCGAGGAGAGAATTCCAGTGCCGAATTGATGAAAAATAAATGAAAGTGATCGTTGGGTGTGCAAGTGACCTGAGGTTGAATGCAGGCATTTCTCTTTCTATTCACTTTATGTTTTCAGTGCATCGAGAATTGGCTGATTCTGGAAAAGACATGTCCAACGTGCAGGAGTTATTCTTTAACGCAGGAAGAATATCCGAGCCTGACCTGAGGGATTCCTCTGTTTTGTTTCTCTCCTGCCTTTTTTGCTTTGACTTGACTGCTGGAAGCATTGTTCTTTTTTGTGATTTTTTTCCGCAAAAGTTGAAATACGCTTCAGTGATCGATTCCTTATTTAACCTTTCCACTATAGGTGTATTTGTATTTTTTACTTTTGATACCAATTCTTGCAGTGACCATGGACGTGGTGCAGTCTTTCTCTTGTCATTATTAATTGGTGGAGTATGACTATTTTTGTTAAATTATAAAATGCTATTGTCGTTTGATATATCATTTGATTATTTTTCGTGATGAGATTCCTGTGCATATTTTGTTCATTGGTTACCTTGTTTTGTTTCCTTCTTAACTTGCTATCACATCATGGAGTGCCAGGAATAAGTGCCTTCATGTTCATAACAATAAGTTCATGTTGTGTGTTTGGTAATTTCTCCCCGGATTCATGATGTTTGCTTCCTTGACAAGTCGTGCCATAAAATATTTGTCAATCATGAACGATTGGCTCTGAATGGGGGTACAGGCTTGCTGAGGTGGATGGGACCAATCTCTCACTTCCGTACCTTCTTTGGGGAGAGGGGGATACCTCCAAAGCTACCTGTGTGTGTGCGTGTGTAATTCATCAACACAGCCGATCACTCATGTGCAGATTTCATTGCCAATTATTAGTCAGTGGTGGAGTATGTAGGCCTATGCCTGGAAGTTTTGCAGCAACACGCAGAATGGCATGAGGTATTGGTATTAATTTGAATGAATTCTGAGCTGCATCTTGCATTAATAATTAATGCAAGTGCATATTTCAAATGCACCTGAAGAATTATTCTTCAGGTGTATTTGAAATATTTGAATCGAGGAAATTTTTTGGTACCCGAACAGTGTCTTGCACACATGGAATATATCTTTCTTATTGATGTGCCTCTCCGATAATTGGCTTCTTGTTGATGCCTGGGTGAATACGGTTTTGTCATTTTTTACATCATGCCCAAACTGAAGGAATGTTGTTTGCTTGTTTGTTCAAGTCCATCTTAGAATCACTAGATCTGTTAGTGCCGAAGATTTGATTTATTCAACTGCATTTAAATAACTGTTCCATGCTGAGGATTTGGTTGTGGGCCCAAGCAGGAGCCGGGAAGCCAAAGATCCATCAAATTATTCTAGAAGGGTGTCATGGTCTAAAATGGCATGGAATTCATAATGACTGCATTTATCTCGATGAATCTTTTTTCATTTATCTCGATGAATCTTTTTTCCACAAGGCAGCAATCTCCAAGCAGTGAAGTCTGTTTAATGCACATTATTACCACTTTTAGCGTGATATAATGTGATATATCCCGTTATATCCTTATAACGTGATACCCATGGCCCTGCATACCTTGTTTCTGGGTCTTAAAATAATGGAATTGAAGGTTCAAGTTGCATTTTTTGATACCTACGTTTCTCGGAAGCTGCATGCTACTGCATGATTGAAAACATTGTGGAGGCTTCTTTCTTTATAATTTACTGTGTTTTGTTTCCCTTTCGGAAGCCTTTGTGTGTCAGAAGTGAAGTCAGTTGATTTTTCTATTGCTGGGCATCTGACACTTCATTGGGATTTTAGTTGGGATTGGCTGCGAAAAAAGAAAAGATAAAAACATGAAAATGGAAATGTTTCGCACAGCACCCGATCCAATACTAATTTTCTCACAAAAAGAGCTGGGGAGTATGTCTTTTAGTGCAGTTGGATCACTTTCTTGCAAAAATGAGAAGCACAATTTTATTCTGACTCCCACATTCAACCTCCTTTGCAACCACCACCCAAGTGTCCTTTAGTTTATTAGTTCAATTAAAAAAGCTTAGGAACCATAGGAAAGCTCTCGCTTTCAGTGTTGAGAAAATGTGCGCATTGAAACAAAAATTTCATCTCGTTTTTGCAAATTTGCGAAGAAATTATTTATCATCACAGATAAAAATTATCTTCGGAACTCTGAATCTGGTTCTCTTTCATTGTGATAGATTGTTGTATGGCATTTTTAAAGTTTTTTTTTTCAAAAGTTGCTGACCAGAAAGGCCAAGGTTTTTGTATCACAAATTCATACAAAATGCATTTTTCAAGTTGGTGCCCATGTATTGCATTGCTATTTCTTGAAATGCTTGACCTTTCCAACCAGGAAAGTACAAGTGGTTTTTTAAAGGTATGTAAGGACAAGGATCAAGGACAAGGAGATCTGATAATTTCTTGTGATGGCAACACAAATTCCAGTGAAGTTCTCCTTTATTTTCTTTAGAAACACATCCTTTTTCCCATCCTTTTTCCCCAGCAAAGCCCAGAGAGACAAGAGACATTGAACACTGTGACTCACATTTTGCCAAAATGAATGTGTAGTTTGTTTGCAGAATTTTGTTTTCTTTATCATGAGAAGGACAAGCCAAATGGGAGAAGTAACTTTTTTGGACAACCTTAGTCTGGTTTCTCATTTGCATAAAAATGGCATCTGGTATTTCAATTTTTTGGGGATCCAGAATGATTGGAAATTTACAGAAGCATGAACGGTGCAATACAATAATCAACTTGGTTAAATCTTGTTCTGGTGTTGTTATTGGCTTGGCATAGCCTTCAAATTTTTTGGGTACGTGATGTGCCAAAGTTGGAATATAGGAGTAGGTAGGTTGACTGCTTTTGCTTTGAGCATCATGGATAACATCACAACATTACTTAACTAAACTTGTCTTTTTTTTCATCTGTCCTCGGTTATCTTGCATGCCAGATGCTCAGTTTTTAAGACAAAATTTTTGCTGCTGCAGCAAGAGTTCATTGTTCTACTTTCTAATTCCAACTTCATAAGATCCAGCTGGTCCTACCGAATACAGTATTGGCAGCTCACACTTCAGTCTGCACTCTTGTTGAGAATAATTCATGAATTTGTTGTTTTTCCAGATTGGGGGTGTGGTGGGGGTGATGGGGATGCCACAAGCTGATGGAAACAGTTGTTGTTGACAGCCATTATGAGATGAGATGTGATGGAGGGTTGAAAGTTACTTTCACTTAAGATGGATTTCTTGAGACAGGGGACTTCTCTACTTCATTTATTCCAAAAATATGTGAGGCCGTTTTTTACTTCTACGAGGGTCATCCAAAAAGTTCCTGCAACACCGTCGTGAAAACGATACAAACAAAGGTTCATCATTCTTTCCATCACATGCCTTCAATGTTGTCCTCTTTCTTCATGTCTTCAAAATGTCTACAAAATGTTCTACAAAATGTCTACAAACATGTCTACAAAATGACATGTTTGCATCGGTTCTGATACTGTCTGATGTTCCGCTACAGGGTTGCTCTGGACAGCTCTCACGGATTGCAGGAATCAGCACACCCCTGAAGAATGGTTGTTTGAAGTCCTGCTTTATTGTCTGGCTTTAGGAACAGCATACGTTGTTGAATGATCTACAAAAAAGCTGTGCACAGGTCGTTGTTTGTTTCACTCTGTTCGTTTGTACCGGAATTTCTTGCAGCCTTCGCAGGGATCATTCTCAATGCTCCACCTTCCTTCTCCCATGCGTTTCATCCATTCTGCCACACACAATAAGAGAGGGCACTCTCACTACATGCCTCCACAAAGGCTACATTCACTTCCCGAGCTGTTTTCCCTTGGACAGATTCATTGTTTATGTGTCGACTTTGCTAAACTGTTGAACTGTTGTAAAACTCTGGCCATGGCATCAATCCAAGGTCAGTCAATTTGCAATTTTCTGGGCACAAAAGGACAGAAAACCTTACAAAAACATACCGCTGCAAAGAACAAGAATGGGGCCACATGAAAACAAAAAAGAGAGCAAACTCTGGCCTCGCAGGAAAAAATTGAGCAGGTGCTGCAGGAACTCTTTGGATGACCCCCGTATTCAACCAGTGGGTGGCTCCCTGAATGGAATTGCATTGTACTTTGGATGGCAGGCAGTGATGATTGTTGTCACTTTGTCATATTTTTGAGAACATTTTCATTTCACACATTTTTTAGTTTGCAGATGAAATGTTTCTTCCCGCAGTGGTGAGCAAGGTCTGATTGGTTGCCAACCAAATGGCAAATACCAGTGATGCAGGTTAATGCCTAACGGCGTTGACCATTTATCAATTTTTGAGTTTTGACCGGTACAATTCGGTGCAATTCTAATTTGTTTTGCATTTTCAGGGCAAAAAAAAACAAAAGCATGTTGCTTCATGAAAATAAATAGGTATGCCTGTGTTTTGCTGTTGAAAAGGCAGATGCGCAAACGTTTGGGAGCATTTCGTGCTCTGCAAGTTCATGCTACACAATTTGTCTCTCCCATCCACTGCTCTGTTCTTGTCATTGTTATGGATGCTGCAGACGATGAATCATTTGGGTACCTGCAATTCTGCCAGGGATATGTCCCAGATATAGACGGGCCCTGCAATATCATCTTCAAAAAGGTGCTCCTCAGTGTTTGAATGCACAAACAAACATGTACTGCGGCACTGCATTTCGTGGCCTTAAAGCCTGTCTTGATCAAACAACCAATGTCAACTTCAATTGTCAATCATTGTCAACTTCCAATGTCAAGCAATCATTCGATTCTATTCCCCACTTTACAATATGTGTCGAGGACTATCAGACATTGAGAATTTCATGCAGCATGGTTGCAAAACCCTTTTCGCTTTTGATGATTTTGTGCAGGGACGCCCTGTCATGTCTGGCCATAGGTGTGCATATATTTTTTGAGGAACTATGCCTTTTATTTAGTCAATAAGGTGTGCCGGTTTTTTTGAAAACATTTCATCTTGCATTGCTTTCAGAGTTTCAATGCAAAATGTTGTGCTCACAGCACAGAAGAAAATGAGATTTCTAAAGATATTATGGCATCGCAACAACATCTGTTTATTGGCTACTGCATCTGCCTGTGCACCCTTGGAATGTGAATAATTTGTGTTGACAATTATTGAATTGAATTTTCTGCATTCGAAGACATGATTTTTCTTTAGAAAGTTGCCTTATTTTTTTTTCCTGTAATTTTTGTTAAAATGTTGCATTCCACAATTTTCTCAAGTGGAAAGCATTTCTAAGAATGTTGTTATTTCTTTAGTTGAAGAACAAATTAATATTCAAGATGATGAAAACTGAAAGAAAATGGTTTAATTGATAGCAAAATCGCACCCTCCCCCTCCCCTCTTCTACACTTTTTCCTGGTGATGTTCACAAGTCAGGGGCAAGATCCAGGAGATTGGATCAATGTAAAAGGTATGAAGTTCAGTGGTAAGATCCAATTTGGTATCTGGAGGGCTTTTTCTTTTGCAAGATACAAGAAAAGTGATCTGGGGAAAAATTCAGCTTGGGGTCTGTTTGTTGTAAAAACTTTGTGATGTCAGGGGAAAGGCAGGCCATGCACAGAATGTTTTTGTCACCACAGAAAAAAAGTGGTTTCTCACAGAAAATGTTGAAATCTGCTTGGTCCTCATTTGCATTGCATGGTACAGAGATGGGATCTGAAATGGAAGCTGTACCATGCGTCTGCTGCTTGTTGTTTAGTTGAGAGCCCAACCTGCCCCGACAGGTTTTCCATAATCTCTGCAAGCATCTCTTGTCGGTACTATTCTCTTCTGATCATCTCTTTCGTGTGCAAGTATGTTTTACATCAGCTAGTTCTTTTACCACCCTGTGTTCAGTTCAGAATGTGTCAGTGGTAGGTTCAAACAAGTATTATGTGGGGGGGACCTAGATTTTTTTCGTAAAAATGAATAATTGTCCAATTTTTTTAATGTGTGGACCAGATGTGCTGAAATCTCTAATTTCTGATGGTGAAAACCAATTGCAAATATATTCAATAGAAAAAATGGCATACGAAAGACCGGAGGCATCTTTTTGCAGCTCGCGGTGAAATCAGCAGTAAAACGAAAATGTGCTTGATCTTTGGCACAGATTTTCTCAAATTTTTTTAAAGCATTTTTTGTGTTCCGCTCCGTGAATCTCAAGCCATTTTTATGTGATCACGGTGAAATTTGGTGTGCTTATGTAAAAAAACTATTTTAAAACAACTGACAAGGCCATATTTGATAATTTTTCTCAACATTACGAGTTATAAACAAGACAAGGGAAAAAAATTACCACAAACAAGACAAAGGAAAAAAATTACCACTTTTCGTTTCTACCAGAGTGACAGAAAATCACCTGCCACACAATTCTGGGACCAAAAACAAGAAATCGGGCCTTGTCAAAAGTTTTGGCTTAGTTTTTTACCCCAAAACTCGAATTTGGGCGTTCTTACAAGCATGTTTATCGCTGTGCGCGGGACGGAACATTGCCTTATTTTTTACCCTAAAATGGCTGCTGTGGCCAAACCAGAAGAGCTACAGTGTTCAAATTTTGCACAGAAGTTGTATAGATTGGTTCCAAAGAGAGTGCAAAATTTAAACAAAATCGGTCGAAAAACAAAAACGTTTGCCGAAACTAGGTCCCCCCTTAATTTCCCAAAGAAGAAACATTTTCAAACATTTTCAAAATTTATTGAGCATACAAGCTTTCGAAAGACTGTATTTTGATCCAAGTTAGACAAAAGGTAGAAAAATAAAATAAAGCCTTATGCTCTTTGTCGTGAACTCTTGGGCTTTCCTTTGTAAGAAGTAAAGGGGCAGCAACACTCACCGCCAGTTGTTTTTTGTCTTTTTTATTGACTAGCATTAGCAAGTCCACAACGGACAGGAAACCTTAATTTTCCTGCAACGATAACTCAAAAAATTTGATGACTGATCATGCCCATTTTTTGCGGATGTGGGATGAGGTGTCAATGCGAGGTGTTGTTGCATAGTTTTTGAGCAAAATCAGAGAAAAATGCATTTGGCACAAAAAAAAAACAAAAACGCACTTTGACCAGTTTGATAATTATCAACAAAGCCGGGATGAAGCATGTTGCCACAATTGCCGAACCACCCTACCCGCACTTTATGCACACTTGGCCCACACTTGGCCCCGTAAAGCACACAATGGAATGCGAAGAGGAGGCGGTTGAGAACAGCCAGAGTGGAGAAGCCAGGTGCGAAAGGAACAAGACATCAAATTGCATTTGTTTTTGTCTACCAATCAACGAATCGTCAGCTCACAACACGAGGTGTAAAGTTGGCAACTCTCGTGCACAGCTCTTGAATTCAATTGTGGCTAATGCTTTTGCGTTGTCTGTTTGTTTGTCCGTCATGCGCAGCGGCATCAAATACTCGTAAGTTGTGCATCTCTGCTCTGCTGCTACACGGGATTCGGGGGACTGGAGAACTTGACGTGCGCTCATTGGCATTGTGCAACAGAAGGAACAAGCAGTGAAGAGAGAGACAGCGCATGGACAGAGAAGGCATGATTGTGCATCAGTTTTGAGCACTCTCCTCTGCTTTGGGACAACTCAACCAAGTGCAAGTGGTAGAAACCCGGAACTCAATTGAGCAGGCTGCATGCCATGCATGATGCATGACCACAAAGTTTTGCAAGACACACTAATACAAGCTCACCTGCTTAGGGGCATCGCCGGAATAGCACAATCCAAAGTTTTTTAGAAAAGCTAGAATTCTTTCAGTCAACATTGGGTCCGCAAAATTAAAGAACCCAAAAGAACAGGACAGCAAAGAACAGCTCATGCATTTTGTAAACACATTTCTAAACAAATTGTAAATTTTTTTAGAGTATCTCCGCAAAAACAAAGGCCACTCCACTCCCAAAGAAAAGCACCTTTGTTTGTTGAGAAAGCTCGTATCTTCTTTTCACAAACATAAAAGCCCAGAAACATAAAGAAGCATGTGAGGCATCATTCTGCAAACAAAGTTGATTGCAGTTAATGAGTTTCTGCAGGGTTCTCCCAATTCGTTTAGATTCATCAAATATTCAGCATTGCAAAACTTCAACCTGAACTCCGAACAAGGCACGAGCACCAGCAAAGTTATCTGTCCCCAGAAACAAGTGCAGTGCAAGCCAGAGGACTTGAAGCACGGGAGAGAATTTGAAGACCACATGAAGGCACTCATTCCCACCACTTGCATCAAAAGCACCAATGCTCCAGCTCCAAAAGGATACAGAGCATCAGCTAAAGCGACTGGGACTCAAAAAATAGCATGAGAGATGTAATGAAAGGCGAAAGGAGAAACCTCACTGCTCGTCGTACAACAGGTAAGCCTCATTCCTCTTTTCTTGTGTTCACAGCAGAGGAAAGAGTTGGATAATTTAATGTGGTCAGTTGTGGCTTTGCCATATCAACCTTGTAACATCCACACTGGCTGAATCTTGACAACACGTTGTGGCACTTTCAGATTGCATGGGATCCATTCTCAGAATTGGAAATCCAAAACAAGCTTCGGATAAACGTGCAGCCGGCGGCTTTTGGTACTTACACTTTCCATGTGGGATGTGGATGAGTGGCACTTCCCTGGTATTAGTCAATTTACTCCTAATCTGATTTCACCTGTCCTTAACAACTTCATTTTTTTGACTGGTGGCTTTTGGTACCGATGGAAATATTGCTCGGAATATTGAGTTCAATTTTTTTCTGGAAATTGTTCTCAAGTCTTTTCAAGTACAACTAAAAGCAGCTGCATTGTCACCAAATCCAGGATGAGACATGTAGCACTGCTTTCCACTTCACATAGACCAGACAGCAGTGTGTGTCATTGGCCTCGCAAGTCCAGGGCGTCACATTAGCCTCTCTGCTCCCAGTGGCACCCTGGTCTTGTTGCCAATGCATGAACATCATATTTGGTTTGTGCAGTGCATCCATATTGGCATGGCATGGAACAGGACAATTTGATTTTCACTGCCATATTTCATCCAAATTGGTTCATCATTAGCCAAGCAGCCTCAAGACGAGCATAAAAGTGTGCAGTTACAGTGATTTTTAATGATGTAACTTGCAAGGAATTCATATTTTCTCAGATGACCATCCTGATCCAAATAATTGTTCTTGTGAGATTGTAAAGGAATTGGTATTTTTCTCTGACCACTCTTCTGGACTCTGCATTCCCTCGAACTGTGGATGTAAAAGAATGAGTTTTTTTCGACCACTGTGGACCTGAGTCATTGGATGGAGGGAAAGAAGGGATAATTTGGTTGCTTGGGCACAAACCAAATGAAGACAGTGGGAACATTCATGTGGTACTGCAGAATCCTTCTTTCACATGGGAAATTATTTTGATAGTTCATATTTCCATGTTGGCAGACTGGTTCCCAGGGGATGTGTTTGTGTCCGCAAAATTCGACAATACAATAACTTCTCGAGGGTATTTGAAGTTAACCTGTGGAGACAACTTTGCATGTGGTGTGATGTGGTGGGGCATTTAGCAAGAATAATTATTCGTAAATGTGCATGGCATTACAAATTTCGAATGCAAATTATTTTCTGGCAGTGACTTTGTTGAGCCAGCTTCATGCTATCAATGTGTAACTTGGGATCAGTTTTTCTTGTCATGATAACTGGTATGTATCTTAACTCTTAACCTCCCAAAGGGTCCGTGCCCTACAGAACCACCCAAAGGGTGGTCCATTGGACCACACTACGATCCAGTTATTTAAGGGTCCGTTGAGGTTCATGTCTCTGCAAATTTTGGCCAGTCCAGGATGGTTTCAATGAATTTGAGAAAATTTAGAATGGACGACTCTCCTTTACGAAAGTTGGTCTTACTTCCACTTCAAAGTCGAAATTTGAAAGAGCAATTTTTATTTTTCTGCTATTTTTTATTCCTTTATAAAATTCTATACATGTTGAATCTTCAAACCATTGTCCATACTTATGAAACGGTGCTAATAAACAGCTTTGCATGCGCCATTGTGGAATTTGAACTTTAACTACTTCACAGAAATTCAACATGCAAATTGGTCATTTTACCCAAGGGGTGGTCCAACGGATCATCTTCCGCCCATTGGTTTTTATGATGGTTAGTTAGATCAATTCGAATAAAGAGTGTTTGCAAATTCTCCTCAATTTGGATATTGTCATATTAAAAATATTCACTTGCTTATCCAAATTTCACATTGAACGGACTTTTTGGACTAACAAATTAATTTGACTTCCTCAGGCCCAGCAAATCCTGGAGAAAATGTTGAGAACCGTACAGAAATGCAATGGACCACTCCTTGGGTTAACACAATTTCAATTTTCCCAAGGGGTGGTCCAGTGCACCACCGAGAAAAACAGGTACAAAAGACAACGAAATGCAAAACACGGTGGTGTCAATGTTGGAGGTGGAAGGATGCTCCGGCACTAAAGCACCTTGCAACTCCATTGTTATTTGAAATGTAAGGGGTGGTCCAATGGACCATCCCTTGGGATATTCCAATTTTTTGAGTTCCTTAAAGTGCCAAAAAGGCGGGCCAATATTTACCCAACTAGTGCGTGGATTTTTTAGGCTTTTAGAGCATGTTAGACCCACACCCCCTGTGGCATTGATGGGAGGCAGGATCGTCCGGGCCCAGGGAAACATATTGAGAAATTAAAAATGGGTGGATCCATTGGACCTCCACCGTTACCTCCCACACCCTAACCCTTAACCTCCCACACCTCGGGAGGTTGAGGGTTAATGGGGGGGAGACACCTATGAAAATTTGAAACATTGATTTGAAATTTTTTTGTTTTTAGTTTTTTATGTTGCCTTGCTGAGCAAACCATTCTCTACATTTTTTTCATTCCACACACCTTTCATATTTTCATTGAGACTTAAGTTTTAGCTGCATTTTGCATTGGCCATTATTTCATGGGGGTTGAAAACAGCAGAAACCTGAAAACAATACTTGACCATTTCTCCGATTTTCTGAAAACACTCCACTAGAATTGATGTATCTGTGTGCGTTTTCACTGTAAAATATTGTAAATTGGCACCATTATGCAAAATTTCATGCCAAAACTAGTGGCAGTCAAATTTTGCATTTTTGCTTGCTTTTGAAGTTGCAAAGACTTTTATTGCCAACGCTGCATTTCGTCGCACTTGTATAGTCGAAAATCCAAAGAATGGTGAGAAAACGAGAAAAGCTTCTGTCAAGGTTTCTTTGATGCTTTCTTCAACTTCATGATGATTGGACACTGTATGCTCCGTCAGCACTGAATCCCCTTCCAATACGCTCCCTATTCCAATACGCTCCCTATAAATCTCCCAATACGCTCCCTATTGCACTTCCGGTGATTTTTTCTACGAAATATGAAAGCCACAAGCCAGGAAAATGGCTTTTGGCAGGCCTAAACGTCTACCTTTGTGCAAAAATTCATGTGCGAATAAAACTCCTCAAATGCCGATTTAGTTTTTTCATAATTGAATTTCATTAGTTTCATCCCCCTTAAAATGATATGCCTTCAATTTCTTCACTTTTTTCATAATGTGTTGATCCTGAGCTCAGCATGAGATGAAATCGACAGCATAAATACAGAGACCGATATCAGCATCAGTGTTTTCTTGTTTCAACATTGGCACCATTTTTTCTGTGGAACCACATGCAAAATTGACAAAATTTTCAGAAATTAGTTTCCCAAGTGAATAAAATTAAAAATTGCAGTTCGTCTGTTGACAGCATTTGAGAAATATTCAGGTTGTAAATGAAGCAGGCGTCTGGAAGAAATCACAAATGTGCAAACAGGTATGAGTTTCTGGCACTAATTGCCTGTTGAGCATTCATCAGCAGAAAAGATAAAAATGACAATTTGGTAGCTTGCTGCAGGTCCATAATTGTGCTGTTTTTTTTCATACGCAAAAGGTTGGAGGCCTCTTAAGAGGCTCTGGTGAACTTCTTCTCGAATACACCCTTTTAACTCCATGTGTCAACATTGATGGATGCCGGGGGAGCGTTTTTTTTTCTTCTATATTTGTGAATATTTTTGGTTTTTTTCTTCTATATTTGTGAATATTTTTGGTTAATATTTTTTTTCGTCAACATTGGTTATTTTTTTTGTCATCAATGACTAAAGGATCTGTTATGAGTGATCTGCGGGGGAGGAACATTTCCAATTGCTTCTCCTGCCAATAAAAAAAGCTTTTTTTCACATTCAAGATCAGATTATGGAGTGGCTGCAACAGCAAGAAGTGTGTGCTTTGTTGGAATATAAAGGAGTCTAATTTATCCAATCATGTCAAGTTGGGAGCAGGAAAAAACCAAATGAAGCAGTCGGCTGGGGTTCGAATGCAAAGGAGTGCTGCATTGTCATTTATCCAGCAGATCACTTTTTACCAGTGACACGCAGCATGGCCAAATTGACGAGGCAGACGTAATTTCAAGGTGGAAAACTGAGACTTTCGCAAGGGCAAATTACTGCATTTCAGGATGAGCAACAATGGGCATACTGTTTGCTGCGAAATAAACAAACTAGCAGAAAATTCCAAAAGGTGCGCAGGATAGATAAAAATATGAAATTTGAATATCCGCAGGGTTTGGATTATCCTGGAGATATGTCATTTGTCATCTCAATTCAAATGTGATGAAAAATACTTGATTTTTCTTTTCATTGTGCCCACAAGCAATTTTTCAAAAGGTTTTGAGGAGCAATCTCACGGTAACTATTTTTAAGTACTTTGACAGCACCTTGCTGGGAATTTCATGTCTTGCAATTTTATTTAATTTCTTGTAATTTTACCACTCGCAGCAACTTGTCCAGGGTTGTGCTTGCCACGATCCAACAACACACTTGTCAAGCAAATTCGCGTGCAACTCATCATATATCTTATAACTGAAAGCCATCAACACTGCTTCCCTGTTCCGCTCATGCATTTCTTGTGTTGCATTCGGCGTGCTGTATGAGTGAAAATGGAATGCGCAATTGTGAGGTCTGTTTTTTTGTTGTTTCTTCGCTCATCTTTTTTGTTCCTTGCTTGGGTGGACAAATTCTGAAGTGTCTGCCTGTGGTCAGCTCTTGCGCTCAGGTTTTGCTCTCGGAATACATGGCAATGACTGGGTTGGTTACGCTGTGGGAGGTGGGGTATGGCAATGATCACCACTGCTTCCTCGGGAGACAGATTTTCGGTTTGGGAATGAGCATGCAGTGAGAATGTGATTCTCTGCGGGTTGGTTGTTTGATGGTTCCGTTCATCCTGCACAGCATCAACATGGTCAACAAACCAAACAGCGAGGCATGATGGTTTTCAGCAAGCAGAAACTGGCATAATACCTGTTGGAAAACTTTAATTTCTGCAGGATATTCTTCGAAAAATTGAAATGCGACTTTCCGTTTGTGTTTTGGGGGAAATCTACATATCTGACACTTCTGTTGCAAAAAAGTGTTCTTACGACAAGAAGTACCAGGTAAAGCACAGAATCATGCCTTTTGGGTGCAAGACATATGTGATTTTTGAAGGAAAAATTAGAAATTTGTGTCCAACTTCAATAGGGGATTTTGTGCGGCAAGATTTTATTTTTGCAGTCAAGTTTTTCCACATCCAGAATTGGATGTTCTGATACGAAGCCTCTTCAAACGAGATGGAAATTGAAATTGTTGATTTTTTTGGAAAGTGACCTGGTGTCAATGGTGTTTCAGTGGCAGTGATACATACATCTGTTTTGAAGCCTTGTGCATCAGCTGAATGCCAGCATCCGGCGATGATTTTCCAATGGGGCCTGCCAACCTTCGCTCAAATGGCGCCCGTCTGAAAAGTGTGGCCAATTTTTTACTTTTTTTGCTGTTCCACGTGATGATCCAAGTGTGCAACTGATGTTAGCCAAACACCTGCAGAAATTGTAGCTAAAACTTTTGCGAAGGTAACAAAATAGGGGTTAAAGAATCACATGGGGAGGTGAGAGTCAACAATTGAATTGAATTGAATGTTCTTTATTTCCAAAACACAAATTAATGATTTGATTAACAAACAGAAACTTGAAGGACCGGGACCGTATCCTGAGATGGCCTTCCTTTTCAACAATACACAACAAAACACATTGAAAAGAAGAGTTGATAGAAAAAACAACCAAAAGTCAGCAGCTTAGGCACATAAATCAGCAACACAGAAATATAAATCACATCTTTGCTTTTAATTCTATAATCCCTGGTATATATTCGCAAACCCCCAAAGACAATTTTTTTTCTGTATTAATTTCAATATTTAAATATAATCTTTTCTTGTGAGAACATGAACAGAAATTCCACTGTCTCACCATATGAAATTGTCTCAGAAAATGCGTAGGTATTTGTACAGTCAACAGTGTAATAGAAACTATGACATGCACCAAAAAACTTGTGCTAGCTAAACATCATAGAATAAAACAAGAAAGCAATGTTTTTAAGGATATTACTTTATATTTTTTTTAAAATCTTGGGGAAAAACCTCGGAATGTGGATCAAGTGCCGAGTTTTTTGGGATTTGCACCTCTTCTCCCATTACCAAAAAATGGCGTGAACATTGAGTAGAAACATTTCTAACTTTGTCCATTTATTATACCATAGGAATGGACTTCACAAGATGTAGGCTCCAGCTGGCTGATGTGTTTCGTTTTGGATGCTTGACAAGCACTTTTTGTTGAAGCGATGCATGTGTCAACATGAGACCTATCACATCAACCAAACAAATTGATGCAGGTGATGAAAATGCTCGGTTGTTGTCAGTGATGACAGCTCCAAGTAAAGATCCGACCACACTTGCTTTTGTCGACAAGAAAGGTCATCCAATGCTCGAACATGGTTTCAGTGAGACAAGACCCATCTGCAGAAATTGTTGCGGAAGAATGTTCAAATGGAACACAATGCCCAGGGATGGGCCTTGCCGCAAAACCACATTCCTTCAAACCACTCTCTTCAGATGGAGATCAGCCAAGTTCAACGATGGTCTCAGCTGTGGTTGCTGTTCCAGATATTCAAAGTGCTGCAGACAATTCAAATGTTCCGCAAGCATCGGGGATAAGCTCAACTGCAAAACCTTGCCCATCCTTATCATTCATTTCGGATGGAAAAAATCAGCCTAGATCAACGATGGTTTCAGCTGTGGCAGATGACTCACCTGCAGAAAGTGCTGCTGATAATACAAACACTTGGTTGGGCCCAGGAATGATGGCAATTTCAGAGGAAAATTCACCAGGAAAAGTTTCTGAAATTGGTGTCAACCACTCAAGTGCAGCGGTTTCAATGGAAAATTCATCTGGACAAGTTTCTGAAGTCGGTGCCAACCATTCGAGTGCAGCGGTTTCAATGGAAAATTTATCTGGACAAGTTTATGAAATCGGAGTCAACAACTCAAGTGCAGCGGTTTCAATGGAAAATTCATCTGGACAAGTTTCTGAAATGGATGTCGACCACTCAAGTGCAGCGGTTTCAATGGAAAATTCATCTGGACCAGTTTCTGAAATCGGTGTCAATCACTCAAGTCCAAGGGCAGCGGTTTCAATGGAAAATTCATCAGGACTAGTTTCTGAAATTTGTGTCAACCACTCAAGTGCAGCGATTTCAATGGAAAATTCATCAGGACTAGTTTCTGAAATTTGTGTCAACCACTCAAGTGCAGCGATTTCAATGGAAAATTCATCAGGACCAGTTTCTGAAATCGGTGTCAACCACTCAAGTGCAGCGGATTCAATGGAAAATTCACCTGGGCAAGTTTCTGAAATCGGTATCAGCCACTCAAGTGCAGCGATTTCAATGGAAAATTCATCTGGACACGTTTCAGAAATCGGTGTCAACCACTCAAGTGTAGCGATTTCAATGGAAAATTCATCTGGGCAAGTTTCTGAAATTGGTGTCAACCACTCAAGTGCAATGGTGACAACAGCTGCAGCAGAAAATCCCCAGGAAGAAATTGCTGCTGACTGCGCTGAAGGTTGCCTGCCTTCAGAGACCCAACAGTTTCCTACTGAATCTACATCAGCGATGCAGATTTTACCAGCAGCTGCAGGAAATAGTCTAGCGGAAAACGTTCCCATTGACCATAGCTTATCACCAATGCGACTGCCGCTAGGTATGGCCGAAGTTCAAGAGAAACCAATTGTTTCTGTTAGCACCGATGAAATTCCATCAGAGTTATGCCAAAAGCCAGTTGTTGACAAGGACGGGACACCGCTGGAGATAACTCCAATAGCTGCACATGGCCAGGACAAGGGAATTAATGCTAACAATGCAAAAGGTCAACAGGGATCATCGACGGGACCAGCCAACCAAGTTGTTACAGATCAGCCAAGGAAATTGCAAAAGCCGACCAATGCTGTTCCTGCCGAGAACAATGTTTCAAACTCGAACAACAGTGCCGCACAGAAACGGAGAGCGAAACATGGTGAGAGGAGTTCTGCTGAAACAACACGGCAACGACTGATTAGAAAAGCAGCTGAGTTAAGGAAGCAAGCTCAAGAACAGGAAAAAATGCAGTGTAAAGACAAAACTCACCCATCTCCATTTCAGGTACTCATCAGGCAATCAGCTCTGTACTTGAAGAAAGTGGAAAATCCATTGGATATCAAAGAAGACCAGAGCACGCCAAAAAATGATTTCAAAACGCATCCGTCTTCATGTGAGGGTGAAACACATCCGTCTTCATGTGAGGGTGAAACGCATCCGTCTTCATGTGAGGGTGAAACGCATCCGTCTTCATGTGAGGGTGAAGGTAAAGTTTTGGCGGACGGCTGCAACTGTGAATCACTCGAAACGCTTTGTTCACGATCAGCTGAAGTGGAGTCCATCATGTCGAAACTTGCTGCTAAAGGCTACGACATGAACTACTTCAATTGTTTAGCACTCCAGGATCCATCTGTTAAAAACCTGGATCGCTCTTTAGATGAAAGCTGTGTGTGGAAAAAGCTCAGTGATGTTCTTGAATCCCTGATTGATGTCGTGGAACTGACTGGCCACAATTGTTGGATATTTGGCCTTTGCGTTTCTCTCATCATCAAAAACACTTTTGGCAGTGTGCTCAGTTCTGCTGAGGTACTTAGCTTGCAAGATATCAGTGTTCAGGGTATTGTTTTTTCGTCTAAGGTAGTCAAAGGCGAAAGTGTGAAGACACTACGTGAACTTGGGAGTGCCCATTTTACCCGAGATTGCTTTATTCATTTCAAGAAATTCCTTAGCCCACAAAAAGAAATTTTCTCCTGCCAATCATGTGATCTCTGTTCAAAGCATTGCACCCACCAGTGCAGCACTTCCAAACCAAAGAAAAAGGCGTGCAGCGACTTACGATCTATGGTTCGTGATCTTCATAGCTTCCAGAACAAAGTTGATTATGCCAGAACTGAGAGTCCATCAAACTCTTGCCACTCTCTTGCTGCTGGGGAGAACAAAATTCAAAGTGCATCAACGGACTCCACAGGAAAATCACCAAATGAGGTTTATAACCAAAAGAGCAGATTTAGATGCAACTCAACCGAGAGCAAAAAATCTTCTGCTCTGACCGACACCCACAAAACAAGTCCACGATACACAAGGCCACATTCCGCAGTTGATGGTGAGGCCATGAATGAAACATTTGGCCTGATACAGGCCAGGAGGAGCTCACACGATGGCCGAAAAGACTCAACATTCGGGAAGCCATCCATAGATTATGAAAGAGTGGTTGCGGAGCATTGTACTCGAGGTTCGGAATTCCTTTTAGAAAATAATCTTCCAATGATGGCGTACGAGGCTTACAAGGTTGCTTTAGATGCGTTGTCAACAGGAACTGTTTTCTTGAATGAACTTGATCTTGTTATTCTGAAATATGCAGCTGCCACAGCTTGCATTGAAACCAAGGACTTCCGTGGTCGTTCGATCGAACTGCTTGAAGATATCACCAAGAATCATTCAACTGTTGCATTCCCAGCTGTCTACCTGGGGTTTTCTGAGGCTTATTTAGCTCTGAATCGATTTTCTCATGCCAATGCTGCTGCTCTCGAGGGGCTTCGTGCCTGCGAAATACGCTCTGATTCCATTACACACAATTGGCCAGGTTCTACTTTGCTGATAAAAGATACAGATGTCAAAGTTCTCCGGAGTTCATTGGAAACTTGTTTACAGAAGTGTCGTATTGCCCCTAAACCGGATGCCATTTGCATTTTTGACAACTGCTTGGCTCTAAGCTGTCAAATAATCCCAAGCCGGAACATTTACCAGAGTGATCCAGATTTTTCTGGTTTTGTGGAAGTCCTTTGCAGTGACTCCTACCAATGCAGATATCACTATCACAACAGTTGCTGGAAGAGCTATAAGGACATTTTGCGGAACCAGTTCTGTAAGCCAATCGTTGAAAAAGAAATGGTCGGGGCTCTAAAATGTCGCACTTCTGACTGCCAGGGTACCATCTCTTCAGTCAAAGTTTTCGACTCAAAAGCACTGTTGAGATGTGAGGCAACCACTCAAAGGATTGTTGCCAGACAGACAGCTGGAAAGTGGAATGGCAAAGTGGAGAAGGAATTATCTGTCGTTAAAACAAAGAAGGAGACAGCTAAAAGCAAGGATCCTTCAAAGATGACTGCTTCCAAGGAGGTGGAAGAGGCTGGTGAGAGAAAGGAAATGAAGTCAGAAACCAAAAATGGGACATCAGTCATTCGTGGACAAATGCCCAGTGAGCGAAAGAAGGATGTGAAGGCAGGAGCTGAAACTGACTCATTTGCAAATGAGGAAGCCAAGCCATTGGGCTGTCAGAGACCGGTTTTCAGTGAGAGCAAGGTCAAGATGGAAACTGAAACAAGGATGAAATCCAATAAAAAGGAGCTGATTCCCAGTCTGAGAAAGAAAGATCACAAGATGGACACCCATTGTGAAGCACTAGCTAATCAGAAGGAGCTGGCACACTGTGGGAGAAAGA
The DNA here is from genome assembly GCA_030068105.1 of Sinentomon sp. SZTP_YWyxl. NCBI lineage: Eukaryota > Metazoa > Arthropoda > Protura > Sinentomata > Sinentomidae > Sinentomon > Sinentomon sp. SZTP_YWyxl. The sequence continues at coordinate 21,592 of JASGXE010005238.1, forward strand.
AGGATGTTAAGGTGGAAACCAATGCTGGTGCATCAGCCCATCAAGTGGAACTGATGGTCAGTGGGACAAAGAACAAAACCAAGGTGCAAACCCACACTGGGGCATCACACTTTCAGATGGAGCTGTCCACTGGGAGGAAGGGGGATGTCACAGCAGAAATCAGTTCTGACAAAACAGCCGATCAGAAGGAGATGATGTCTGGTTGGGAAGTACAGCGAACGTCAAGAAAGAGAAATAAACTGAACAGGGTGGACATTGATGCTGGAGCTCCAACCGATGGGAAAGTTGCTTCTGGTCCATCAAAAGCATCCAAAAGTGGCAAGAAGCTCAGGGGAAAATTGGCACAGCAACATCCTAAAGTGATTCCTCTAATGTCTATACCGACTGTTTTCGCAAAGCCAAAAGATGAATTCACTGACTTCCACCCAACACTCAACCCAGTCTTTTCTGATGAAAAGGTGGAAAATGCTCAAAACGATTTGCCTCAACTGGAGTTCAAAAATTGTTGGAAAAATTGCCTCACCGGGAGCTTTCTGAAAAAATCATCTGAATTGCAAGCATCTGGAGGACGGATCACTGATCGACCTGATAGCGCCACAACTGAGGATACATACGAGATGATAGAGAGGTTGCTCAGGGATGAAGGCCCACTTAACGAAGATGACTCGAAAATTCAGACGCTTGTTGATATCTTTCCCGATGATGTCAAAGATTGTATTTCTCGTTGTGGGGGAATCAGACCTTTTGTTTTGTTCAACCGGAAGTTCAGTGTTGTTGGAACTGTTGTCTGCTTGACTGAAGACCTTGCTGCTGCTGAAGTGGTTTCTTGTAGCAACTTTATTGACCAGACACATACTGATAGAAAGCAACCGACAAAATTCACTAATCCCATGGAAGAATGGCATAGAATCAAACCGAATGACTGTATTTCGGCAGGACCTTCAGACGATTTTTCTGATAAGAAAGTCAATTCGTCTGACTTTTCCAACACACAGTGCATAGATCATGTCTCAGAACTGAAGAATTTGGCTGCTGGTCAAATCCTCGAGGATTCTGATTTCTTGGAAACCGATAGTTTTGATATCAAAAGCACATGGCCAAAACTGGGAGATGGCAAGGTTCAGTCAATATGCCGGGAGAAATCAGATCACATGGCTGGAGGTATCTGTGCTTCAGATGATCCCACAGGAAACATTGATCAAAAGCAAATGTCTTCGGTTGGCAATCCCTCAAATACCAGTTTTCCCGTGGAGCTGTCTGTGGCCTGCAATTCTTGTGCGGCAGAAATGTCCGTTTGGCAGAAAAGCCTGGGCAGAAAAAACTGTCCAATCCTTATCCAAAGAGGTTCCCTGAGTGAGAGTGACTGCAGAGCAGAACATGCGTCTTCTGCTTCATGCATAAATGACACAGACTTTGCTGACTCCGATGCTTTCTTCACTTGCTTCGAGTGTGATTTCATTAAGTCTTATGGAGGTTTTGAAGAACGGGACAAAAATGGTACAGGAGTTGAGAACTGCAGTGAAACCAGCCGAAACTCTGAGGGCTCTTGCAGTGACAATGGTTTTTACTTCGAGGATGTAAGTCACTCGCACAAGCGGAGAAATCTATCGTTTCGTGATGATGTTGACCAATCACAATTGGAACGTGGATCGAATTTCACCAAAGATCCATTGCCTGATTGGACTGATATTTCTGATGATCTGCGGCAAGCAGATTTATTGATGAGGGTAGACCATTTTCCAGAAGAAAAACTGACTGAGAAGATCAGCGGCTCCTCAGACTTTGAGAGCAGGATCAGGGTGGATGCACCTGGGAATAAGAATTCTAGTCATTTAAGCATCAATTCTGATTTATCACTGAAAACGTGTTCATTTTCCAGTGAAGATCATTTCCATTCTGGCAAATGTGGTCACTTGGATGATGCAGTGACCAAAGATGACTGGAAACCTGGTCCAGTCATGAAAGTGGCCATTTCAGCAGAACGACGGGATATTTTTGACACTGTGATTTCAAAAAATATGCCAGTCAATAGCACTGACACTTCTGTTCAATTTGATGCTGGAGCTGAGGAAGGGCGATCGGCAGCTCACGTGGTGCACGTGGGTGCGAGTTGCTCCGTGATCTCAAAACAGGAGTCCCGTCGTGTTGAGGAATCTGTTGATTTTGGTGCAAAGACTCCAGTTTGTAAAGCTCTCACATCTTACAATGGAGGAGGAGGTGGTGTGGCAGCAAAAGAAGGTGACGTATCCACAAACTCACTTTCATGCAGTCTTGTGCAAGACATGCTGAACCTGGTACCTGAAAAAAGCCCTCACAGAAAGGTGGCTGCTTCTTCCCAGAAGAAGCTCAGAAGTAGCATCAACCCTGTGGCAGTGAGAAGAATCACTGCAGCTGGAAAACATAACATGTGTGAAAAGACTGATCCGGATAGCCTTGGAAAGAGAATTACTTCAAGTGATCAAAATTCATGTTCTCCCAAGGTGTCGACTGAGCACGAAAATGGTCCTCCTTTAAACTCCGGCTGCCATTGTGATGGGGCATCTGAATTGACTGACTGTCATGACCTGCCTACGTCATCTGAGAGCATCGATGCTGATTGCATTTCAAACCTGGAACTGAATGCCTCGAGTAGTGGGCGTTTGATAACTGATGATAAATCCAGCATTATTTCAGGAAAGGTAAATGTTTTTCTCATTTATATGTGCTTGATTTTGCATGTCAATTCTTGTGTCATTGATGTTTGGACATTTCTTCACATCGATGTGTGAGATCAGGGACATAATTCATGTGACCTACGCGTTTAATACACAGCCTTTAGGAGAAGCTCAATTGATGAGTGTGTTGAGTTTGTCCTTTATCCCTCTGCAGCACACATTGATTGTGTGTTGTCTGGCATCCGATTCTCACAATTGGAGCATTTTCCATCCAATCTGAGATGTCAAACATTTGAGGGGATACCTAATTTATGTGAAGTTGGCTTCTGTCACAAATGATGGTGGAAGGAAAATGCAGCCAACTGAAACACATATCGTCTTCTTTGAGCTAAAATGCATTCTGAACAAGATCTCAGGTGTTCTGGAAGAGATAACGGGTTTTAACCTTCTCCTTTCGAGTTTGCATGAAAGGTACGATTACCTTTCACCGATTGTTATGCTCAGGTAACTTTTAAGTTTGTAGATTGTTATGCTCAGGTAACTTTCAAGTTTGCAGATTGTTATGCTCAGGTAACTTTCAAGTTTGTAGATTGTTATGCTCAGGTAGCTTTCAAGTTTGTAGATTGTTATGCTCAGGTAACTTTCAAGTTTGCAGATTGTTATGCTCAGGTAACTTTCAAGTTTGTAGATTGTTATGCTCAGGTAGCTTTCAAGTTTGTAGATTGTTATGCTCAGGTAACTTTTAAGTTTGTAGATTGTTATGCTCAGGTAACTTTTAAGTTTGTAGATTGTTATGCTCAGGTAACTTTTTAGTTTGTAGATTGTTATGCTCAGGTAACATTTAAGTTTGTAGATTGTTATGCTCAGGTAACTTTTAAGTTTGTAGATTGTTATGCTCAGGTAACTTTTTAGTTTGTAGATTGTTATGCTCAGGTAACATTTAAGTTTGTAGATTGTTATGCTCAGGTAACTTTCAAGTTTGTAGATTGTTATGCTCAGGTAACTTTTTAGTTTGTAGATTGTTAGCTCAGGTAAATTTTAAGTTTGTAGATTGTTATGCTCAGGTAACTTTTTAGTTTGTAGATTGTTATGCTCAGGTAACATTTAAGTTTGTAGATTGT
>JASGXE010005239.1:0-23519 GCA_030068105.1 Sinentomon sp. SZTP_YWyxl
AAAAGCAAAAAAGCCACCAATACCCATAAACTCCCAAGTCCAATCCAAATTAACCGACTTTTGAAGATGTTTTGCTAGGGGCACCCAATAAATAATGAGAATTGCATCGAAATTTGCATTTGAAATGGATTTTTCCACTTTGGCGTCAAACTTTGATTTGCTTCAAGGTGTTTTGGTGAATTTGAGACTTTTCCGATGCAGAATTCGCATTCCATGGCAATTTTAAAAACATGAGGGATGTGGGTGTAGGATTCAATTAACCAGGTGCATGGGACTCAATTTGCCAATTGGCAAGGAATTGAGAAAAGACTTGTTCTGCCGCACCAAAGCACGGAAGCACCAAAATCATGTTCTTGCCACAACTGTGCAGATCTTTGGGTCAAGTGTGTAGAAAAAGTTTTTCATTTGGGTGCCGGTTCTTGTGTCTCAAAACCTTGGTGTGGAGAAACTTCTTGTTTCCCATCTTTTCACACCTGTCAATTGAAATTTCACGTGTTAATAGATTAAATTATAAAATAAAATAATTATAAATAATTCAATTTATTATGATAGAATTAATCAATAAAACCAACACTTGAAGCTCCCGTGGGTGTAAACAGGACGATTTTTTAAGGCTTTTCACACAAGGATAAATGGTAGCTGATTTTATGGATCATCGATCGCTGTGGAGGTTGCAGAACAATAATTTAAGGAGTACAACCAGATAGAATTTAAATACACTGGCAGAATGAGCATTCAAATATTTTATTGGAAAAAATTGGAGTTTAGATTTTTTCGCATGATTTGATTCACTTCGCAAGATGGAATTGGCCTGACCCTGACCTTGTGGGAGTTTGAAGCGAGGCGGAAATGTTTCCCCTTGCAGGAGAGTAAAGTATGTGGTGAAGATTGAGAAGATAGAATTGGAGAGTGAGGAGAAACAGTAGACGTGAGCTTAAATTGTCGGTGAGTGAGGAATGAGATGAAATTTATTATGGGAGAGTACAGGAAGATGGGAATGAGATGAAATTGCGGGAGAGTGATCCAAGACAGGGAATGAGCTGAAATTGCAGGTGAGTGCAGCAAGACAGGGATGAGCTGAAATTGCGGGAGAGAGATCCGAGACGGGAATAAGATGAAATTGTAGGTGAGTGCAGCAAGACAGGGATGAGCTGAAATTGCGGGAGAGAGATCCGAGACGGGAATGAGATGAAATTGTGGGTGAGTGAAGCGAAACGGAGGTGTGCTGAAATTATGGGCGGGTGCGGGGTGGGTGAAGCAAGACGGTCAGGAATGAGTTGAAATTGTGGGAGTAAAGAAAAAACGGTAGAGACATTAAATTGCGGGAGATTGATCCAGGCTGGGAATGAGATAAAGTTGTGGTAGAGTTAAGCAAGATAAGAATGAGCTGAAATTGTGTTAGAGTAAAGGAAAATGGGAATGAGCTTAAATTGTGGGAGAGTAAAGCAAGTTGGAATGAGCTGAACATACGGGAGAGTGGAGTGAAGAAAGCCGGAAATGGCCTGAGCTTGCGGTAGGGTGAAAAAAATGGAAGTGAATGAAATTGCTGGAGGGGGCCAATCGAGTTTGAAATTGCGTCAATTTGCGGGAGAGTGTATCAGGTTGAAATTGCCAGTTCGCAATACTTCACGTGTTGGGAGGACTTTCAGATGGGAAACCTGACTACTTGCAACAAACGACAAGGAAAAAGCAAACTCAAAGACAATAGTAAAGCTGATAGCAACAAATTTCCGAAAGAAAAAAAATTTCCAACTTCACTAGTAACAAAAACATTTAAGGATTTACGGCTTGACCATTCACGGCTTACATCACACGACACGTCAGCCAACCGAATTGAAATTAGTTCCGAATATACGCACGTACACGCACACAGCACTGTCTTTGTTCAACACGGCGGCCACAGTTCACGCAGAAAACGCACGCCGGCTCTATTTACAGAAAACATAAACCAAAATCAAACGAGAAATTTCAACATTTTAAAACGATTTTTGGACACAACAAACATAATTTTGCTCCTTTATCCGATGCACATCATCAGACTGGTTCCATTTCAGTTGTTCCAAAAACATCATTTTTATAATTTTTTTTCCGTTGATGCAGGACTAGATAACACAGAAATTCATATTGTCTGTACACAATCAGCTCTTACGATTGTAATCGAATCATCCGTAGGTGGGATCGGAGAAAAATTGTTACGGAAATTTTGCCAAAATATTACACACTCCGGGATTTATTTTGGGTTTATTTCGCAAAATACAAAAACGTGACCACGAAAACAACTGTTTACATAATCTCGATTTGCACGCGGCCGTAAGGGAACGCAACTGGATTCACGGTTCGTATATTTTCACACCGGAAGGGGTGGGATACGCCGTACGTGGGGAGGGGGGTAAACAACCAATAATACAATTTTCAAAAAACAGCGACTGGAAAACACGGGAAAGACGAACGCTAAGCTAAAAACGCCGAGCTGTAGACGGATTAGAACTGTAAGCTACAGATTTCCACAGTGTCCATTTGTTTGACGATTCCGTCAGTTCCTCACGAGAGAGCAGCGTTCGAACGGCTTTCGCGACTACGAGCCGACATTAACGAGTGTCTACGACAAGTGGAATGAGTGTTGCCCCTCAACGGCCGCAACAGCCATACGCTGTTTCATGGTGTCCAGCGACGAATAGTCTGGTAGTTTGAGATAGTTGACGCAGGTCATCACAGATGGTAGATAGTCGTCGGGATTCTGGTCCGACTCGAACGTCTTGCGGACGATGGTCAGAGGTGGCAGCAGCGACTTGAAGCCACCTACGGGCAACCTCGGCGAGCCGGTTATAAACTGAATGAACCGCCTCTGCTCGACGATATTGTAGTTGCTCAGGATTTCAAACAGGTTCTGAATCGATTTCGAATCGTAGGTGTAGCCGTGGTCGGGACGACAGCATTCGTAGAGCATCTTGATGTCCCAACGGGAGTGATTCACCTTCTTACTGCTACTCCCGCTGGACAGGGACATCTCTTTTGAGTTGATCTCACCCTCCGGACATCCGCAGAAGAGCAGCTCCAGTTCCTCGGAGTAGAACAGATTGAGGTTGGCGAGTGTAAAGACGGATTCAAAACCATCCTTCAGTGCTTCCATCTGACGACCGACACCTTCGACCAAGTACCAATGTACGACAAGCTGCAGAGAAAGAATGGAGAACAATGGAGGATATGAAACAAGGTCACCACGAAAATAAAGAGTTCCACAAATGAAGTACCGATGATCCACGTGCGGTGTTGATGGCATGCAACTGCATACACAATAGAGCATGATCTGTTTCAAAAAAGCCCAGAAAAGCTGCGACGATAGCAGAGGAGAGGATGATAAAAGCTTTGAAAACTGCGAGGCATTCAAAACAATGGTGACCTTGAAAGCACAGTGGCTCCCCTCAGTTGGTGTAACAGTGGCTACCATTGGTTGAACATTCAAAATTTAAAACACCAAATTGGCAACTGCAAACTGCAGATCAGTCCATTCCAGTCTATCATCCAGTTTAGAGACGGCATATCACTGCTGACTTTTTTTTTTTTTTTTTTTTTGAGAAAGGGCTCCAGCATAAAAGTCAAGTCAGACCCCATGTGGTCCCTGCCAAAATTGGAAAGAAAAGATTATGAAAATACTAGGGCTTGACCGATGTTGATTTTTTCCGATTTCACCGATTTCCGATCATGAATTCTTTATCGATACCGATAAATACCGATTACCGATTTTTTATCTGTTTTCCAGTTTTTCTATGTGCTTGCGTATTTCATCATCACAATCATAGGTGCAGTTATTGTTTTGATTGGACAGTCAAAAAGAAAAACAGAAAAGAAAGGTAGAACTGCATTTCGATCTCATCTGACTCAACATCTTCAACTCACAACTGTTTAATTTTGTTGCATGATGTGAAATTATTTATTTCTCATTTATTTTCAACAATTTGTTTGTTACCCTGAGCATCATTAACTTGCTCTCTCTCCATTCTGCACAATGGATTGGGATGTGTTCTCACTGGCACTTCACCTTTCTCACTGCTCGCATGGGTACTCCGTTGAGTTGTTTTGGATCTGGGTTTTTTATTCACGATTCAGCAATGTTGCTCTTTCATCAACCAACCCATTTCTGTAGTGGCAAATTCAGCCTCCCTCGGATGGGGGACAGCAAAAAACGCATGCTTACAAATTATGGGATTTTGGGAAGATCCAATGCAGGGTTCCAACGAATAGCAGATTGTCATGGAAGAGGATCTGGGGACAAGGTCCGCCAGTAGATTTAGAAAATCTGCTCTTTTGGGGTTCATTGGGTGCAACATTGTGGTTCCCCCCAAAAAATCTGCAAGAATCAATATTTATGCCCGGGGAGGGGCGTTTGTCCCCACTGCCCCGCGCTGGAACACCCACTGCATGCCAATGTCGATGAAAAAAAAAACAGCAACCCTTTGCATAACACAGACTCACCGCAAATGGATAAATATCATGGACAAATTGCAACAATTGCATTTCCAATTAATTGGGCACAACCAAGAGATAAAACCAATTGATGGGGGTAGGGACAAGCCTGTGTGTGAAAAATGAAAAGTAATTGACATTGCGTTTCTGTGGGGAGTTTTGCATGAACAGCCCAGTCGAGTGGGAACAGCCGCCGCATGAGTGATCTTCAGCTGCTGCAAATTCTCATTTGACTTTGTTTTCCAATGAAAGCCGAATTGCGCATTGACATTGCAACATGATAAAGGCATATAGCATACTCCAGCAAACAGGTCAGTACCTCAAAAGGAAACTGTCTTTTTTGTTCTCTGTCCAAATTTCCCAATCTGTGCGCCTGTAGATCTGTTTTATGACAAGTAAGAGTACCTACCGCATGCTAAATGGTCAGTGGTGGCAAACATGGTCACTTCACATTTGGCAACAATGTTGTTTGATTAAAGGACTGTGAAACAAATTTATGCCATGTGTGGGCAGAGCATCCATATTTGTCCCTGCGTTGTCCCTCATTGTTTTGCTGATTTGCGCCAGGCAAATTTATGCAAAATTAAATGAAATACATGTCAATTGCAATTTGGCCTGTCCAGATTGTACACAGGGGTGGCAGCAGCTAAGTTTTAGGAGGCAGGCCCCTGACTCTGGCGCCATTGATTGCAATTATTGTCAATTTTGCACCAATGTGAATAAATTTAATGTCCTGTCTGAATTGACCATTATGCGAACCGATCATTGGCATCCACTTTTACTCCTCTCTTGTTCCTCAGTGGTGCACATGCATTGAATGTTGCTTGTTGAATCTTTGTTTCTGTGCGTGTGTGTAATTGAGGACCCCTCCAGATTTCCTTTTCATTTATTCAACTGGTGTGCTCAATCACTGCCACCCAATTTGCATTGTGCGGTCCGCTCAGCATGACAAAGACAAAGTCAGGCAAGCAACATTGTTGACCAATGTGAATTGGCCTTTATGCATTGTCTTCCCCTCCTGCATTCGCTTTTTCCCTTCTTTCATCAAAAGACAAAAATGACAATATTATGTTATCATCTGAAGCCTTTTCTCTTCTCATTTTCCGCAAAGCGCAGATCACCATCTGTTTGCGTTTTGAATATGTGTGTTCTTGGAAGTACAGGGTGTCCAGATATAATTCAACAGAAAACACTACATTCTTCCCCCAACTTCTTTTTCACTTTTTTCCGGGTTTCGGATCATTTTGTATCCACTTCCGGTGCATTTTTGCATTAAAAAAATAAATAAAAAATCAAGCACCAAATTTCATGTTCATATCTCAGATGCCAAGATAAAATCAGTGCAAGAAAAGGTTTGTCATGTGTGTGACAATGTTTTGACAAGTGTGAGTAAGCATATTTTTTCAAGAAACGAAAGAACAAAAGAGATTCATTGTTGGCTGCAGAATTTGAAAAGACCAGAAGTGGCAATGGGAAACCTGCAGACTAACAAAACACCCTGTAGACCAGTCCAGATGGGTCTTCCTTTTTCGATTGATTTTATTTCATGGAAAGATTAAAGAGTCAATGACCTGTGTCCTTTTTGCTGTATCCCCTTTTCAACAAACGAAATGCGGCGCGCGCGCAGTGCAGATATTTTGTTCCCAGTTCAGGCATAATTTTCCATTCCAGAGGGAATTAAAATTGTCTTTATCATCATCATCATGATGCGCTGATCCAACTGGCGCAAAATCTGAAGACATATCCAGTTTCATTATATCCTCTTCACATCACAGCAGGTGGTCCCATTCATGATTTTTGAATGTCAGTGCCTTGCTGATATTATTTAAACCTATGCAGACCTATGCGGATGAAAAAAGGCCCATAGGCAAGTGCAGTCAGCGCACACACAGATTGCATGCACCACATGCGCGCACACAGACATGAATCATCCGCAGCCTTGGTCAAAGCGTGTGGTGCAGCTGCGCAGCGCTGGTGGCTGTGATGCCATTCAAAGCCCATGTCTTGTTTTGCGGAGGGGCTGCTGCCTGTATATGGGTGCAATGAAAAGACAAGGACGCCCATGCTGTCAACGCACTCAGTGAGTGGGGCAGTGAGTGGGTGGTCGTTCGCTTGATCCAGAGCCACATAAAAGGAAGGCGAGCGCTCAAAAAAGTGCAAGAATTGAAAATACAAAAATACCGATCTTTTATTCCGATTTTCTTTGTGAATACAGATATAACCTGAACCTGTATTTACAGGTTAAATCGGCTAATAATCGGAATCGGGATCGGAATCGGTCAAGCCCTAGAAAATACTGGCATTCTCTGTAGCACATTTTCCAAGAATGGCCACACTGGTCTTTTTATGGGGTTACAATCATCTGATGGTGGATTCGATTGCTTTGGGATAGAGGAGAAACCAAGGAAGCGAGGTCAATAAAAATTAAAAAGAACTACTTTTATGCGACTGTTCACTCAAAAATTGGGATCGTCATACGGCCCAAAAATTGGGCATCGAGAATTGGGCCTCTCTCAGAAAAGAGTGGCACATTTGTTTAAGCGATGTTCACCCCGGACCTGTGGCCGGTAAAATGGCAGACGTAACGCATACTGAATTCAGCACTTTCACTTCCTGAAAAAGGTTAAAGATATGCTGCAAAAATAAGAAGGAACACATGCCAATTAATAAGAAATGCACAACCTAACAAAACAGAAATGTGATAGTCAATGGTAGATCAGCACGGTCGGCCTACCTTCAGATATTGTTCAAGGTTGTAAATGTTTACGTTGATATCCTTCCCACCCTTACGCAGTTCAACATTAGGATAGCCAGGCAGGGTGAAATCAAGCCCAAGGTTGTCGATTGGGCACCCGTCTAAGGTCAACTGCTCCAATTTCTCCTTCAGCTCGTTGCTGTCGATCGGTTTCCTTTGCTTTCGGAAAAGCTCCGCTTCTTTCTCGATGCGTTTCTTTTCTATGATGATGGCAAACAGACGTTCCAAGCTCTTTGCAACAGTCTTATCAACATAGAACATATCTACCAGAGAGAATGTCTTCTCCTTGCCCAACAGCCACTTGTAGAACGTGTTGCTGAATGGCATGTCGAGCTGTGATTTAGGAGAGAAAAAAAAAACGTGAAATCGTAATTCTGGATGCTCAAAACAAAATGCTGTTGATGGCTTCATATTTTACATTACACCCCTTTCCAAGTCAAGATGTGCGAGACAAAATATGTTTCATTCAGGTCTTGATTAGGGTTCCCAACGATTTTGGAACAGGTTTTCCCAAAGTTTTTCAATGTTTTCTTGAGTGGAAGAAAGTGGCGCCCATGACTGTATCCCATATGCCGCAAAAATGGGGGCTGGGATGGCACAGCCAGCAGTATTCCATGGGACAGACCTTCCGGTAGGAGATTTTGGAGTTGGACACATCCCTCAAAGGCCAAACCTATTTAACAAGAACATGTTCACCGAATCCTAGCGGATGACAATTCTCAGCGCTTTTACCAAAAATCGTCAAATTCAAGGTTCTAGCCTGTCTCAATCAATCGTTTGGATGAGGGCTTAAATTAGGGAGTTCAAATATTTTTAAGGGGGAGGGGGGACGAAATATCTGCAATTGCCATCCTGCCTTGGGGGAGGTACCATTTATCAGCAAACCTTGCTTTAATTTCAAGCAAAAAAAAAGTTTGGCTTGACCTGAGCTTAAAGATAGGTGCAAATATTATCGACTTATCAATTGAATCGATTTTTGGAAAAAGGGCACAATTCCATTTTTGGCGGTCCAGAGGTCATGCAGTCTTGCTGCAATTTGCATCGGCATTGTTTGGTGCATTCCATTCACCTTTCTGTGACAAAAGAGCCAAGAGGTGGACAGCGCGGTTGGTACATACGAGTACGTAAAGGCATCATTCCATGGAAATTGGCAAAGTTTTTCCTGTCATCCCACAACCACACGATATGAATGGAATTGTGCCCTTTTTCCAAAAATCGATTCAATTTCTATGCAAGTTCAACGTTTTTGTCCCACTTTGTCATATTTTTGGATGCGATTCTTGAACATTGCACTTTTTGACTTTCGGAATAGCCCACTGCAGCATGCTGGCCAGCTGGTCAAAATTTTTCAAACTGGTCAAAATTAGTTTTTTTACAAACTTTTTTTACAAACAACGACAGCCTAATAATTGCAAAGAAAGAAATCAGCTTGCATACCATCCTGGAGTCCATCACAGCCTTGGCCATTAGTTTACCAAGGAATTTGAACTTGTTCTTTGTCTTTGTGATCAGTGTGATTTTGGCCGACCGGGAGAGTGGTTTCGGGAAGAGACCGTTCTCGTTGTGGATGTAGCTCAGGTAGTCGGCCATCGACTCTCCGTTTAGATTATTATTATTGTCATTTCCTGTGTCGTCGTTGCGTGAAATGGTCACCGATTCTCCGAGCCAAAGATCAAGGCTAGTCCTGCATATCTCCTTCGAGACGAGTGCATAGAATTCCATCGTTGGACCCAGTCCAGTTCCAACCTAATGCGGCCAAGAACGGGGGACAGAACAAACGATCTTCAGTGATGCAGGCAAAGTGACAAAAAAAAGTAAAAATGGGCTCCCTATCTTAATATTATCATCTTTGTTTGCATGGACATCTCCTGCGCAAGGTGAAGAGATCAAACAATCGCACTGAAACAACAATAGCATTGATCAAACAATTGCTCTGAAACAACAATAGCATTGATCAAACAATAGCACTAAAACAATAGCATTGATCAAACAATAGCTCTGAAACAACAATAGCATTGATCAAACAATAGCTCTGAAACAACAATAGCATTGATTAAACAATAGCTCTGAAACAACAATAGCATTGATCAAACAATAGCACTGAAACAATAGCTCTGAAACAACAATAGCATTGATCAAATAGCACTGAAACAATAGCATTGATCAAACAATTGCTCTGAAACAACAATAGCATTGATCAAACAATAGCTCTGAAACAACAATAGCATTGATTAAACAACAATAGCCATTGGCAATGTTGTAGTGAACAAATTAAATCATTCCATCAACCTAAAAAACAAATTCCCAGTTTGAAGGCCAAAAATAGGCGTTTATCGGAACTGTTCCTGATCTAAGTGCCACTGTCAGGAACTATCTCCAACAAGGCTTTAACCGTGCAACTGTGGATCTGGCCTGGTGTGTTTTGTCAACAGCGACAATTGAAAACTGATATGCAACTCAGCCGATATGAGGAACCACGCCAGAGCAGGTGGCAACCAGCAGAGTAAAAATATGGCGTTCGGTTGCCCACTGTGAGGAACGCAAATTCCCAAGGTTGAACGCAAAGGAACAAGAAAGAAAGGGATACATCTCTGCACATGCAAGATTTTGTGAGATCGGACAGGATGAGGATGAAAAGGCGTGCACACATTTCTTCGGTGGCATGTTCCCATTTCTTTGGCGGCATGTTCTCATTTCTTTGGTGGCCTGTTCCCATTTCTTTGTGGGCATGTTCCCATTTCTTTGTTGACATGTTCCCATTTCTTTGTTGGCATGTTACCATTTCTGTTGACATGTTCCCATTTCTTTGTTTGCATGTTCCCATTTCTTTGTTGACATGTTCCCATTTCTTCGGAGGCATGTCCCCATTTCTTTGTTGGCATGTTCCCATTTCTTTGTTGGCATGTTCCCATTTCTTTGTTGACATGTTCCCATTTCTTTGTTGGCATGTTCCCATTTATTTGTTGGCATGTTCCCATTTCTTTGTTGGCATGTTCCCATTTCTTTGTTGACATGTTCCCATTTCTTTGTTTGCATGTTCCCATTTCTTTGTTGGCATGTTCCCATTTCTTTGTTGACATGTTCCCATTTCTTTGTTGGCATGTTCCCATTTATTTGTTGGCATGTTCCCATTTCTTTGTTTGCATGTTCCCATTTCTTTGTTGGCATGTTCCCGTTTCTTTGGTGGCATGTTCCCATTTCTTTGTTTGCATGTTCCCATTTCTTTGTTGGCATGTTCCCATTTCTTTGTTGGCATGTTACCATTTCTTTGTTGACATGTTCCCATTTCTTTGTTGACATGTTCCCATTTCTTTGTTTGCATGTTCCCATTTCTTTGTTGGCATGTTACCATTTCTTTGTTGACATGTTCCCATTTCTTTGTTGGCATGTTTCCATTTCTTTGTTGGCATGTTCCCGTTTCTTTGGTGGCATGTTACCATTTCTTCAGTGGGATGTTCTCATTTCTTTGGTGGCATGTTCCTATTTCTTCGGTGGCATGTTTCCGTTTCTTTAGTGGCATGTTCTTATCTCTTCAGCGGCATGTTCTCATTTCTTTTATAGCATGTTCCCATTTCTTCGGTGGCATGTTCCCATTTCTTTATGGCATGTTCCCAGTTCTTTTATGGCATGTTCCCAGTTCTTTGATGGCATGTTCCCATTTCTTTTATGTCATGTTCCCATTTCTTTTATGTCATGTTCCCAGTTCTTTGATGGCATGTTCCCATTTCTTTTATGGCATGTTCCCAGTTCTTTGATGGCATGTTGCCTCATTTGAAAATTGAGAGAAGTTCCCACCTGCAGAATGTGCTTTGGGATTGAACCAGGAACAGGAATCAGGTACACCCATCATGGGGATGCAAAGCGTGGATGTGCGTGTCCCCCAATAAATGTTGATGAGCAAGGGGTTTGTGATGCATGTGTACGTATGTGTTCCCTTACCTCGTTTTCATATTGTATTTCGAGCAATGCTCTTGTGTTGCCGATATCTTGCATAACTTGTTCGGCCTGTTTTAGAATATCATTCCTGTTGATGAGACGTTTCCTCCGTTCCAAGCGTGGTGTCACACGTTCCTGTGGGGGGAGGGAGGGGGTTGGTGGGGAAAGAACATCAATGATGATAAATTAGTTTAATTTGCAAGACCTCTGTCGAAAAACCAACACACCTGACACACTTCCGGAGGGGGGAGAAGAGAAAAAAAAAAGAACCAAGGCAGCATGGCTTCAAGTACGTAATGGTGCACATAGTTTGCCAGAAAGCCACAGTACAAGATTTCACTTAAGGGGGGGCGGGGGGTCAAAATACCAACTTCGATGTTTATGGACCAATTTGGTTCAAATTTGACGCACAGTTGGGCATCATGGTCGGCAGTTTATTCACAAAATTTTGGCACCCTACCTCAAGTGGTTCCCAAGTTATTCACAAATAACTTGTCAAAAGAGTGCAAAACTTTTCGCGCATGCTGTGGGAAAATCGCAAGACATCTTGTGATCTGGTTTTCACCAAAGTTGCCCAAAAAGACTTACTTTTTGACTGATGAAGCCAGTTTTTCAACATTTGAGTTGAAAAGTGGATAAAAACACTCGGAAACAGCAGTTTTGTAACTAGCGAGCATGTAAAATGAGAAGCACATGCAACAAGTTAGATTTTGAGTAAAAAAAATGCATTTCTGACTTCGTCAGTCAAAAAAACACATTTTTTCGTCTAGTGTGCCAAATTTTACCTCTCAAGCACTTCTGGTTGCTGAGAAAAAGCAAGCGGAAGTTCAAAAATACCTGGAAAAACGAAAGCGGTTAAAATGCGCCTTGAATTTAGTGGATTTTTCAAAGTAAATGAGAAATATACTGTCGCGCGAAAAAAGTGTCGCATGGGAATCGCGTAAGCTCTTCAACCAATAAAGCTACGGCAATGGTAACTATATCATTGGAATCAGCATGAAACGGGCCATTTGGTGGTGCCAATGTGAACAAAGACCAAAAATTAAGTTTTTTCACATTTTCTGACCCACCGCCCCCCCTTAAAG
This sequence comes from Sinentomon sp. SZTP_YWyxl, assembly GCA_030068105.1. Taxonomy (NCBI): domain Eukaryota; kingdom Metazoa; phylum Arthropoda; class Protura; order Sinentomata; family Sinentomidae; genus Sinentomon; species Sinentomon sp. SZTP_YWyxl. The sequence goes on from JASGXE010005239.1 coordinate 12,241, forward strand.
GTTGCAGCACCAATGTAACGCTGCTCACCAAAAAGCACAGGTAGAAGCGAATTCCACTCATTGGCTGCTCTTAAGTCTACAAACACTAAATATAATGCAGCGAACTAACATTCTTTCTTCGATTTGCCCAATGTGGTAAGTGCTTCAACTAATTTGTGATCATGCCTGTCAAATGAGGTTGGTGGAAACATGAATTCCCAAAATTGTTTAGGGCCAGAAAAACAAGTTGGAAAATAGTTAAGAAAATAATTAAAATTAAAATGGCATTAAAATGGGTGGCAAAACAAAAAACACTTCCTGTTGAATAAGCCAAGCCCTTAAATTCACAGCAACACGTATATCGAAATTGTTGTAGCAAAGCCAGATTCTCATATCACAACTACAAATGCGAACAGCTGACAAATTTCAGCCACGAACGTCAGAATCGCAAGAAAGAGAAATAATAAAGCCAGTTTTCGTTCGTAACTTAACAAGAATAAATTTGCTACGTTTTGGTCCCACGCACGTGGAGTGGACCTTTCTCAAGCGGTGTTGGCATCACACACAACACCGCTTGGTGTGATACCAACACCGCTTGAGAAAGGTCCACGTGCGTGGGACTGAAACGTACCAAATTTATTCTTGTTAAGTTACGAATGAAAACTGGCCTTATTTTGTCTCTTTCTTGTGACAGCTGACAAAATCTGGCAACATAGATGCCCCATCCAAAACCCAAACCTACCGACACCTATACCAACAGCCCTGTGTAGCAGAGCACAGCCGACTCCCCACCAACCTGACTGTCAGATCCCATCAATTCCGGCGTTGAGCCAAGCAGTCGAAGGAGCGCCCTGTCCCTGTCGAATGACGTCGCATAGAAGAGCAGTTGCCTGGTCTCAAACGGAAACAAGAATGGACACGATTGGGCAATCTGGAGCAACCACTGAGGCAGATTTGACGTCATGATCACAAGAGGATCTTGAAGCTGACGATTGGCCTTGGCCGTCAACTTTGTGTTGACAAATTCCTAGCCGAAGGAAGGGAAGAAAGGAAAACGGACAAGTAGACGTCGGAAGATGGAAAAATTGCTTTTTGAATTGAACAGATGTTCGCAGCCTCTTTCTCAGTCGACGAAATTCAAGCTAACCATTTGACAAAAAGCAGTTCTCATCCCCAAAAAAATGCACAATGCCCATTACAAAGATTAAACTCATTTTGAATCCTTTCCCAGAACAATTCGGGAGTGGAATTCCATCCCCAATGACTCACACATCCTTACAAAATTTGCGGGCCTGGTCCCACATCTCTAACGATTCATTACTAGCTCTGTACATACCTATTTGATATCATCTTGTTAATGTTCTACCTGTGTATTTTATTGCTGTTCTGCTTTTGATTTTGCCTTTTTTTTCCTTTTTTTCTCTCTTCAGCTTACAAATGACTCTGCCCATGTTTTTTGCTTTCTTTTTTTTCTGCTTTTCCATTTCACCAAAATCAATTATTGTTTTTTCAAATTTCTGTGCATTGTAAAAAGGATGCCACTGCGGAATATTCCCGGCATCTCTTCAAGACTGTTTTTTGATAAATCATTGTTTAAAATTTCAAATAAAGGTGAATTCCAGCTTTACGTCTTTTCAGTGTCGTGAAGAGAGTTTGTCCAAAGCCTTCTATTGGTTGGTCAAATTGTGAGAAAAATGATAGGCCAGTTATCAGTTTCTGTAAAAATTTATCGTAATCAAATACAGCAATTCCTCCTGCGATTTTGTTAGAAAGTTACCGCAAAATTGCGAAATCAGCCCAAGGTCCTGTTGGAGCCCATGTGCCACTCAGTGCGTCAAAATCCATATATGGTGTTGGTTAAAGAAAACCGACGATTGTTTTAGTGGGCCAGCAAGGCAAAAAGGTGTATTTTGTCCTTTGCCAACTAGGGAAAAAAAGTGCCCAAACATTTCTGAGGGAGAAGGACCTTATCCAGTGGATGAAAACAAATGTCCAAAAACTGCAGATGAAGAAATTGTCATTTCTACAAAGAAATGACAATTTCTTCGAAGGTCAAATCCCATGGGACTTGGAACTTTTCCAACGATGAAAAGGAATGAGCTAACACTTGAAATTTTGACATTTATTTTGACGAGCGACTGGAAAGATCTCTTGCCCAAGTTGAATCAAACATACCAGCCTATCCAACCAAAATTACATTCAGAGCATACGATCTCCTCCAGCTGTGTTCGACATTCGAGTTGTTAATCCGGGAAAGAAAACAAACAAAAGTTGTTTGTGAAGTCCGGTTGTTTATGTGCGAAAGAAATATGATTCATGTTTGTGACGTTTTGATTGATTGGTCTTGGTGGTTGGTGCCAAAATTGAAAAGGTTTGTCGTCGGGAACAAGTTGCAATGTTTTGTCCTTTTAAAAACGTTGCAAAGTTCTGTCCTCGTCCAGAAATTTGAAAAGTTTTGTTTCCCATCCACAAAAATTGCACGATTTGTCCGAACGCACAACTTAAAAGGTTCTGCCCTTGTGTACAAATTGCAAAGTTATTGTCCATGTGCACACAATAATTCCACCAAATCCAAGTTTCTGTTTCCCATTTATACATGTACCTGTTGGCTGGCGCACACATTTGAGCTTTCTTTTATCGCAGATGCTTGCAATGCCATCTCCTGGAACGAAAACTCAACAAGGTTGCATGGAGTCAGAATGCTTACACAGCCCCATCTCAAGAATGAGGCATTCCGGAACAAAATGTCCACAAATCTTGAAAGACCTATACACTTGTGTATTCCTCGTGCAGTTGCATAAAGTGAACTTACATCTAGTGTGATAGATGGCAGCACAAGGTGAAATACCAGTGCAACATCGTTTCAATGTCCTCTTTGAGTATTTGCCAAAAGCCTTGCACTGGTCAAATTGTGAGATAAAATGATTGGCCAGATATCACTCGGTTTCTATTGAATTGATCATGTTCAAATGCAGAAATTCCTTCTATGATTTTATCAAGAAAGTTACCACAAAATTGTAACATCAGTATCCTGATCCTGTTGGAGACCATTTTTCCAGTGTGGTTCATCATCATCATTTGATTTATCAATTCTTCATTGTTTGTGGGTTGAATAGACTCTCCAGACCTGAAACAAATGTCCTGTGTTTGCGGGTCGAATAGACTCTCCATACCTGAAACAAATGTCCACTGTTTGCGGGTCGAATAGACTCTCCAGACCTGAAACAAATGTCCACTGTTTGCGGATCGAATAGACTCTCCATACCTGAAACAAATGTCCACTGTTTGTAGGTCGAATAGACTCTCCAGACTTGAAACAAATGTCCACTGTTTGTGGGTCGAATAGACTCTCCAAACCTGAAACAAATGTCCACTGTTTGCAGGTCGAATAGACTCTCCATACCTGAAACAAATGTCCACTGTTTGTAGGTCGAATAGACTCTCCAGACTTGAAACAAATGTCCACTGTTTGTGGGTCGAATAGACTCCCCAGACCTGAAACAAATGTCCACTGTTTGTGGGTCGAATAGACTCTCCATACCTGAAACAAATGTCCACTGTTTGTAGGTCGAATAGACTCTCCAGACTTGAAACAAATGTCCACTGTTTGGGGTCGAATAGACTCTCCAAACCTGAAACAAATGTCCACTGTTTGGGTCGAATGCCCTCTCCAACCTGAAACTTTGTCCACTTTTTGGGTCCCCTTTCCCTCTCCAACCTAAACAAATGTCCACTGTTTGCGGATCGAATAGACTCTCCATACCTGAAACAAATGTCCACTGTTTGTAGGTCGAATAGACTCTCCAAACTTGAAACAAATGTCCACTGTTTGTGGGTCGAATAGACTCTCCAGACCTGAAACAAATGTCCACTGTTTGCGGATCGAATAGACTCTCCATACCTGAAACAAATGTCCACTGTTTGCGGGTCGAATAGACTCTCCAGACCTAAAACAAATGTCCACTGTTTGCAGGTCGAATAGACTCTCCAGACCTGAAACAAATGTCCACTGTTTGCGGGTCGAATAGACTCTCCAGACCTGAAACAAATGTCCACTGTTTGCAGGTCGAATAGACTCTCCAGACCTGAAACAAATGTCCACTGTTTGCGGGTCGAATAGACTCTCCAGACCTGAAACAAATGTCCACTGTTTGTGGGTCGAATAGGCTCTCCAGACCTGAAACAAATGTCCACTGTTTGTGGGTCGAATAGACTCTCCAGACCTGAAACAAATGTCCACTGTTTGCGGGCCGAATAGACTCTCCAGACCTGAAACAAATGTCCACTGTTTGCGGGTTGAATAGACTCTCCAGACCTGAAACAACTGTCCACTGTTTGCGGGTCGAATAGACTCTCCAGACCTGAAACAAATGTCCACATTTGGTATTTTGGCACGAGCGGCGTGATTATATAAACTCCTAATTTGATCAAAAGTGCATTTATCAAGCGAACCCAACGTGACCCGAAACACCCTTGCCAAAATTACATTCGGTGTGTACGATCTCCAGCCAGTGTTTGACATTGAATTTCTCTGGAAAAGCCGATGGTTGTGTGCAAAGTTCAAAGGTTGTTTTTGTGCGAAAGAAAAGTGCTTCATGTTTCTGACATTTTGGTTGATTGGTCTTCGTGCCCAAATTGAGAAGGTTTGCGGTCCGGTCTGGCAGTGCCGCTGGTTTGTGGCAGAAGCCAGATGAGAGGATGTGGTAAAAGGTTCTCCCAGAAGACTTCCTTCCACATCCTTTCTTTATTTGGTATGCAGTTCTTATGGGCTGTAAGGAGGAGGTTTTTTATCTGGTCCTCACGGACCGGGTTTTCCCCCTACCTGCCCCTACGACCTCTGCCGTTCGCATAAACGGGGGTTTTAAAATCGAAAAAAAAAAAACAAATTACAACATTTTGTCCTTGTAATGAAATTGTAAGGTTTTGTATTTGTACAGAAATTGAAAAGTCTTGTCCTCTTACAGATTTGCAAATTTTTGCCTTGCACAGCAAATTGCAAAGTTTTATCCCCACACTGAACTTGGAAAGTTTTGTTTCCATTCACAAATTGCAAAGCATAACAAATGATACACAAATATTCATCGAAGGTACTCCTCTCCAAACTCCCCCCCCCAAAGCACACAGCAGAAACAAGAGTCTATAACCGTTTCTTTGAATTGGTTTGGGATATAAATTCCAACATCTTCGAACCTCATGAATTGAATTGAAATTCACCTTTATTTGAAATTTTAAACAATGATTTATCAAAAAACAGTCTTGAAGAGATGCCGGGAATATTCCGCAGTGGCATCCCTTTTACAATGCACAGAAATTTGAAAAAACAATTGATTTTGGTGAAATGGAAAAGCAGAAAAAAAAGAAAGCAAAAAACATGGGCAGAGTCATTTGTAAGCTGAAGAGAGAAAAAAAGGAAAAAAAAGGCAAAATCAAAAGCAGAACAGTAATAAAATACACATGTAGAACATTAACAAGATGACATCAAGTATGTATGCACAGAGGTAGTAATGAATCGTTAGAGATGTGGCACCAGGCCCGCAAATTTTGTAAGGATGTGTGAGTCATTGGGGAGGGAATTCCACTCCCGAATTGTTCTGGGAAAGAAGGATTTAAAATGAGTTTAATCTTGTCATGGGCATTGTGCATTTTTTTGGGGATGAGAACTGCTTTTTGTCAAATGGTTAGCTTGAATTTCGTCGACTGAGAAAGAGGCTGCGAACATCTGTTCAATTCAAAAAGCAATTTTTCCATCTTCCGACGTCTACTTGTCCGTTTTCCTTTCTTCCCTTCCTTCGGCTAGGAATTTGTCAACACAAAGTTGACGGCCAAGGCCAATCGTCAGCTTCAAGATCCTCTTGTGATCATGACGTCAAATCTGCCTCAGTGGTTGCTCCAGATTGCCCAATCGTGTCCATTCTTGTTTCCGTTTGAGACCAGGCAACTGCTCTTCTATGCGACGTCATTCGACAGGGACAGGGCGCTCCTTCGACTGCTTGGCTCAACGCCGGAATTGATGGGATCTGACAGTCAGGTTGGTGGGGAGTCGGCTGTGCTCTGCTACACAGGGCTGTTGGTATAGGTGTCGGTAGGTTTGGGTTTTGGATGGGGCATCTATGTTGCCAGATTTTGTCAGCTGTCACAAGAAAGAGACAAAATAAGGCCAGTTTTCATTCGTAACTTAACAAGAATAAATTTGGTACGTTTCAGTCCCACGCACGTGGACCTTTCTCAAGCGGTGTTGGTATCACACCAAGCGGTGTTGTGTGTGATGCCAACACCGCTTGAGAAAGGTCCACTCCACGTGCGTGGGACCAAAACGTAGCAAATTTATTCTTGTTAAGTTACGAACGAAAACTGGCTTTATTATTTCTCTTTCTTGCGATTCTGACGTTCGTGGCTGAAATTTGTCAGCTGTTCGCATTTGTAGTTGTGATATGAGAATCTGGCTTTGCTACAACAATTTCGATATACGTGTTGCTGTGAATTTAAGGGCTTGGCTTATTCAACAGGAAGTGTTTTTTGTTTTGCCACCCATTTTAATGCCATTTTAATTTTAATTATTTTCTTAATTATTTTCCAACTTGTTTTTCTGGCCCTAAACAATTTTGGGAATTCATGTTTACACCAACCTCATTTGACAGGCATGATCACAAATTAGTTGAAGCACTTACCACATTGGGCAAATCGAAGAAAGAATGTTAGTTCGCTGCATTATATTTAGTGTTTGTAGACTTAAGAGCAGCCAATGAGTGGAATTCGCTTCTACCTGTGCTTTTTGGTGAGCAGCGTTACATTGGTGCTGCAACCTTTAAGGGGGGGGGGGGCGGGGGGTCAGAAAATGTGAAAAAACTTAATTTTTGGTCTTTGTTCACATTGGCACCACCAAATGGCCCGTTTCATGCTGATTCCAATGATATAGTTACCATTGCTGTAGCTTTATTGATTGAAGAGCTTACGCGATTCCCATGCGACACTTTTTTCGCGCGACAGTATATTTCTCATTTACTTTGAAAAATCCACTAAATTCAAGGCGCATTTTAACCGCTTTCGTTTTTCCAGGTATTTTTGAACTTCCGCTTGCTTTTTCTCAGCAACCAGAAGTGCTTGAGAGGTAAAATTTGGCACACTTGACGAAAAAAGTGTGTTTTTTTGACTGATGAAGTCAGAAATGCATTTTTTTTACTCAAAATCTAACTTGTTGCATGTGCTTCTCATTTTACATGCTCGCTAGTTACAAAACTGCTGTTTCCGAGTGTTTTTATCCACTTTTCAAGTCAAATGTTGAAAAACTGGGTTCATCAGTCAAAAAGTAAGTCTTTTTGGGCAACTTTGGTGAAAACCAGATCACAAGATGTCTTGCGATTTTCCCACAGCATGCGCGAAAAGTTTTGCACTCTTTTGACAAGTTATTTGTGAATAACTTGGGAACCACTTGAGGTAGGGTACCAAAATTTTGTGAATAAACTGCCGACCATGATGCCCAACTGTGCGTAAAATTTGAACCAAATCGGTCCATAAACATCGAAGTTGGTATTTTGACCCCCCGCCCCCCTTAAGCGAAATCTTGTACTGTGGCTTTCTGGCAAACTATGTGCACCATTACGTACTTGAAGCCATGCTGCCTTGGTTCTTTTTTTTCTCTTCTCCCCCCTCCGGGAGTGTGTCAGGTGTGTTGGTTTTTCAACAGAGGTCTTGCAAATTAAACTAATTTATCATCATTAATGTTCTCTCCCCACCAACCCCCCTCCCCCCACAGGAACGTGTGACACCACGCTTGGAACGGAGGAAACGTCTCATCAACAGGAATGATATTCTAAAACAGGCCGAACAAGTTATGCAAGATATCGGCAACACAAGGGCACTGCTCGAAATACAATATGAAAACGAGGTAAGGGAACACGACATCATCACGCACGTCACATCAAACTACATGCTTGTCATCATTTTTTGGGGGACACGCACGTCCATGCTTTGCATCCCCATGATGGGTGTACCTGATTCCTGTTCCTGGTTCAATCTCAAAAGCACATTCTGCAGGTGGGAACTTCTCTCGATTTTCAAAACTGGGAATTTTCCACCAAAGAAATGGGAACATGCCACGAAAGAAATGGGAACATGCCAGCAAAGAAATGGGAACATGCCACCGAAGAAATGGGAACATGCCGCCAAAGAAATGGGAACATGCCACCAAAGAAATGGGAACATGCCACCAAAGAAACGGGAACAAGCCACCGAAGAAATGGGAACATACCACCAAAGAAATGGGAACATGCCACCAAAGAAACGGGAACAAGCCACCGAAGAAATGGGAACATACCACCAAAGAAATGGGAACATGCCACCAAAGAAACGGGAACATGCCACCGAAGAAATGGGAACATGCCACCGAAGAAATGAGAACATGCCACCAAAGAAACGGGAACATGCCACCTAAGAAATGGGAACATGCCACCGAAGAAATGAGAACATACACATCAAGTCAGATCAATCATTGCACGGTTAAAGCCTTGTCATTGTGAGTTACTGTTGGTACAAAATGGCCTGGCAGCAGCACTCAGATCGGGACCAGTTCTGAATGAAGATTTGTTTTTTAAATTCATTGACTGATTTGATTTGTGCACTACGACAATGCCAAATGGTTGTGATTGTTTGATCTATTCACCTTGAAATTTGCGCAGGAGATGTCCATGCAAATGAAGATAATAAATCAAGAAATAGTACATAAGCCGTGAACTCCGGATCGGTTCACGAACGGCACTCTTCGTCTGACATGGGAGATTCCTCACTATGAGCCGCTTACTACTGGACCGCCAGTGCCATGCTCTTGTGTTGTAAGATTCAATAGTACATTAAGATAAAGAGAAAAAGATAAAAGAAAAGATAAAGATTCCAATAAAGATTGGTGGCCCATTTTTACTTTTTTTGTCACTGCCTGCATCACTGAAGATCGTTTGTTCTGTCCCCCGTTCTTGGCCGCATAATAGGTTGGAACTGGACTGGGTCCAACTATGGAATTCTATGCACTCGTCTCGAAGGAGATATGCAGGACTAGCCTTGACCTTTGGCTTGGAGAATCGGTGACCATTTCACGCAACGATGACACCGGAAACGACAATAATAATAATCTAAACGGAGAATCGATGGCCGACTACCTGAGCTACATCCACAACGAGAATGGTCTCTTCCCGAAGCCACTGTCCCGGTCGGCCAAAATCACACTGATCACAAAGACAAAGAACAAGTTCAAATTCCTTGGTAAACTCATGGCTAAGGCTGTGATGGACTCCAGAATGGTATGCAGCACACTTCTTTCTTTGGAACGGTTGTTATCATTTCAATATATTCGTGTTTTACCCGTTCGCACAATTTCGACCAGGGAGGCAGCAGTTTCTGTTCCCATTGGTTATGGTTTTGAGAATAATTGTCAAATATCTCTTATCTTGTCAGATAGCTTTGGCCCTTGAGGGACTCACATCATTTCCTAAGCCCCATGCCAGAAGCTCAGTCCCTTGAAACCGTGATGGTGATGCTCCTGCAGACCCCACTTTTGTGGCCTACGGGCTTCAGTCATGGGTGCCACTCAAGAAAGCCTTGAAAACTTTGAAAAAAAAACAATTTTCCACAATCGTTGGTTACTTTGAATCAAGATATGTTTTGTACATCTGAACTTGGGAGACATTCACCTCTGCCGGTCCAGAGTGCCATATGTTGGCGCTCATATGGATGCACTGCACAAACCAGATGCATTGTTTATGCAGTGGCACCAAGACTAGAGCACCATCATTGGTGCCCTGCTATTCCGGGCATAATGACCAGAGATGCTGCAGAGAAAAAGTTTTGTAGGAGCAGTGCGCACCACGTGGCGCTCTGGACTTCCAGCTCAGACCACACACTTGTGTCTGGTCTACATAAAGTGGAAATCAAATCACCACAAATGGCTCCCTGGACTTAATGACACAAAGCTTTTTTTAATCGGAAGGTTAACTGCATTTTGTTTTGAGCATCCAAAATATGGTTTCACGTTTTTTCTCTCTTCTAAATCACAGCTCGACATGCCATTCAGCAACACGTTCTACAAGTGGCTGTTGGGTAAGGAGAAGACATTCTCTCTGGTAGACATGTTCTATGTCGATAAGACTGTTGCAAAGAGCTTGGAACGTCTGTTTGCCATCATCATAGAAAAGAAACGGATCGAGAAAGAAGCAGATCTCTTCCGAAAGCAGAGGAAACCGATCGACAGCAACGAGCTGAAGGAGAAATTGGAGCAGTTGACCTTAGACGGGTGCCCAATCGACAACCTTGGGCTCGATTTCACCCTGCCTGGCTATCCTAATGTTGAACTGCGTAAGGGTGGGAAGGATATCAACGTAAACATTTACAACCTTGAACAATATCTGAAGGTAGGCCGACCGTGCTGATCTACCATTGACAATAACATTTCTGTTTTGTTAGGTTGTGCGTTTCTTATTGATTGTCATGTGTTCCGTCTTATTTCTGCGGCATATCTTTCACCTTTTTCAGGAAGTGGAAGTGCTGAATTCAACATGCATTCCATCTGCTATTTTACCGGCCACAGGTCCGAGGTGGACATCGAATAAAAAAATGTGCCACTTTTTCTGAGAAAGTCCCAATTGTCTATCCCGACTTTTGGGCTCAATTGTTGATCCCAATTTTTGGGCACAGTTGTCGATCCCAATTTTTGGGCACAATAAATAATTATTGTCCATCCCAATTTTTGGGCACAATTAATTGTCGATCCCAATTTTTGGGCCCAATTGTCGATCCCCAATTTTTGGGCCCAATTGTCGATCCCCAATTTTGGGCCCAATTGTCGATCCCCAATTTTGGCCCAATTGTCGATCCCCAATTTTGGACCCAATTGTCGCTTCCAATTTTTGAGTTAAGCACATGAAAGGATGACATTGTTTGTTATTTTTATTGGCCAGTCCCTCTGCTTCCTTGGTTTTTTCTCTCTCCCAAAGCATGATTATAGATTGGAACCACATAAAAAGACCTTTTTGGAAAAAGATGTTGTTTTCAATGCTTTTATCATCTCTCCTCTGCTATCATTACAATTTTTCTGGACTTTTTTTGGAACTTATTGTGTGTGCAGTTGCAGGCGCTCAGTGCCGCACAACTGATCGATTCTTTTCGTGTGACCTCGGTTTATGTCATTCATTGTTCTCCATTCTTTCTCTGCAGCTTGTCGTTCATTGGTATTTGGTCGAAGGTGTCGGTCGTCAGATGGAAGCACTGAAGGATGGCTTTGAATCCGTCTTTACACTCGCCAACCTCAATCTGTT